>NDFZ01000241.1:0-10505 GCA_002192655.3 Mamestra configurata | reverse complement strand
ATAAGCCCCAAATCTGGTTATCAATTAAAAAACTGGAATTATGATTATGTGGCGTGCCTTCTTGTTGTTAAGGTGCATTATACATATTATGCAGTAAATATATGTACATATTAATCGACTTTATTAATAGTAGCATAATATTTAAAGGCGTACCATAAATAATTTTGTCCTGAAAATAATATTTTGCGGGGACAGCAAGCCATCAAGCCCTGGCTAAAATTCGCACTGCAAATGTGGCTGGAGATATATTATTGTCATTGCTTTACTGTGATTTTTTTAGCTTTATTTGCTTTGAATTCATGTGAAAAGAGGGTTCAAAACGATTCATACTAGCAATGTCTGATACATGACAGTGTGAATTATGGAGTCGGTTACATTTGTTCTAAGAAGTCCCTCTCTAATCTAGACTAGAAGCAGGAACATACGGAATCAATAGCTTATCTTCTCAAGCCGAGTATGCTAGGATTTGAGTGAGAGAAATGATTAAGTCACACTGGTTCCCGGTGCAATTTATTTCTACTTATAGGTTATTGGAATCTTGAGCCCACTGCGTTCCACTATCCATGGCTAAAGATATATTAGGAATACTAGGATCGGAGTTTCTAGCTGGTACTGCAGGAAATTCTAAAATAAAAACTGAAAAAGACTCGTTTGTCGTTAGTCGTTCTTGCAATTCTAAAGCTCGATGCATTATTATGCACGCTCATTAACAGACGAAGCACTAGATTTTCCTCTACGATAAGCAAGCAGTTTTTTGTGGCTTAGGGTGTAGGTATAGGTCTTGAAGGAAATCAAGTTTCCGCCGAAGTTATTTTCCTGGTGTTTACTGCTGTCAATCTAATTTATGGTATTTTGAATTCTGATATTATCAATAAAGAACATATCGTGTGTCACCTATTTTAATTAAAAAACTTTTATGCAGTTCAAAAGTCAATAAACTATTAACAACGCTTGTTTCTCGATTACAGTCAGTCTACAAAGCATTTGTTGAACATTTTGTATTCTTATGGGTTTATATGTTCTTATTAATAGCAATTACGAATCGGTTTCATATTACATATTAATGTCGTTGCCCCGCTTCCATATGAAATCGAAGGCTATTACAGTAAAATTATAAATGATTAGGGTGCAGACCAGGAAAATCAATACCACTTCGTCATTTGATTGGTATTCTAACCAATTTACTACCGATCGCCGTAGCTAGCTATACTTCTATGTATATATCAACGCTATTGATACGGGAATTTTGGAAGAAGCTCTGATTATAAGAATCAACTAAACGAAATTGTAACATGCGTGATGATATTTGTTCCTCGATGTCATCTGAACTTTGGTCTCCTTTACACAGCTCACACAAATAATAAAGAATTTAATTATACATGAGAAGATTCATCTACTGCTTTCTTTCATTTCGGAGTTTCCTGTTACCTTTCTTCGCAGTGATTCAATTCACGTGGGAGACGTTGCTTTCAAAATAAAAAAAGTACTTACTCCATTCTTTCTAAATTCTTTGAAAAACATGCTTTTATTTCTTTGGCTACAATATTGTCTTGGTCTTTTTAAAAAGAAAACTGTAAAGGATCTACACTCTGAAAATACGTTTCCTATCAAAAAATGATTAAAATTTATTCGATATTTACAGTTTTTGAAACGTTTATTTCTGTCTGAAACATAAAGCCGTTTACCCTACATATTTCTACGAGTACATTCATAATGTATTGCTAATTTTGTTAAGCATTAAGTCCGTTCGTACCTCGATACCTCGTTCTTCAATAGTTATGCTAATGAACTCGTAACTTCTCTTTGACTACAAGTTGGTTGAACTTTTTACCTCTTGTAGGGCAAGTCTTCTCTTTGTAAATCATCTTTAGAGTCATTAAGAAAGGAAATTATCTTTAGTATTCGAAGCTGTTAGTAAGAATACTCTGAAGGTGATCCTTCAAGATATCTGTTTCTATATGTGCTACATGTATGGAAAACGAATCAGTTACGAATTAACGAAATATGTAAGTAATTGCAACCCTACAATCAAACGTTATATATTCTACCGTTCAATAAATGAGATTAATTAGTTCGACGTTTTTACCCATAGATACGCAGGTAATGCCTGTNTGAGATTAATTAGTTCGACGTTTTTACCCATAGATACGCAGGTAATGCCTGTGGTAATGCGGTCAAATACATGTAGGCATTATGAGTCAACGGAAAGCAATTTCAAGCCACGAATGCACCGGATCTGGCGATCGTAATAAAGGCATGTTTGGCCGCAACCTGCGTTTTCATTGACTGAAATTCATGAGAGCGGCTCGTGGGGGCTTGACTCGGCGGCTGGCGTCGCGGCGCGTTTTATTCGCCACAGCTAAACCTGCCGGGTTTATTGACCCGGCGACCGTGACCCCCCTTCCCCTCTTCCAACCATCTTCTCCGCGGTCTGAAACTGTTTTCTAGCTTATTTGTTCTCGTCCTCGTCGTGTATTATCCGACGGCTTATTCCAAATATAATGGGATCAACTTTACGATAGCTTCGATTTTATGATATTTCAGCCATAATTCACGAAATATATTCACTTCAGATATACATGTCTGTACAACTTTCCTTGTTGGTATTTTATGTAGGTTTTACATCCCGCCAGATCTAGTTATTCCCAGCGTTGCCAGCAGTCTTTCCTGTACAATGATTGCTACACTTTTCAAAGTATTTTTCCCACAAGCATCGTCGACTGCTTGTCTGATGGTTTTCTAAATGTTACCCTAACCCACTTACAATGGAGATAAAATCGTTAAAACACAGCTGTATTTGTTTCTATTAAGCGCGTTAGCTCCTATCACTAACCACAACACGGGGAATTTCATAAAAGCATATCAGACCCCTTCCTGACAACATGTTTATTTCATTAAAGATAAAGAAATTTTCTACGTAATGGACGTCTGCGCCGCGTTTTATCTCTAATTGGGTTGTATTGCCAGACGAAATGGTCCCTTGGTTGGGACTTGTTAGAACGTTCGTGTTATCCCACATTTAAGAAGCTTTAAATAAATGTGGAATTTACTATTAATGATAAGGTTTAAGAGACTTCACACAGTACTCTCAAGTGACCAAAAGAAGTACTCCCAGCAGTCCAATACTTTTTCACTCATTTTACTCTTCGCGACACTTTTTTTTCGCCTAGCCAAGTTTGATTCTGTATTCTGTCGGTTACAGATGTCTGGACAAAAGTAATGTCTCTCAAATGAGGACCTAAATATTCAAAGGCCATGAGGCGGCCCCGGTTCTCAAGATTAGAAGTTGAATTGCAAATACCTTGTTGTACACGGTATATCTTTCGTCGGCATATCTTACGATCTTGTTGTCAAGTGACCAAGACAGTTATTCCCAGCAGAGCAGTAGTTTCACACACATTTTACTCTTTGAAACACTTTCTCGACGCGTAGCTCAGTAATACTGTTCCGACGGTTTGAGATGTCTGGGCAAAAGTTACGTTTCTCAAATGAGGACCTAAATATTAAAAGGCCCATGAGACGAAGCCGTCTCATAAGATTGAGCTTGAATACAGTTTACTATGATCTTCTTTCTCTTCGTGTCGATGCATTTCAAATTTTGGTCGGACAAAAAATGTGATGATAGATATACTTATTGTGTTACCATCGTAACACAAAATCATCATAATAATTAAACAGTTAGTAAAAATGGCGTACAGCGAACCGGCTTATGTTTAAAATGTCTGTACACATAATAGTTTTCCGAGTTTCTTTATGAATAGCACTCTTCCATGAAAATATCGTATCGGTCTACCACGTGTTACGTTGGTCATTAACTAGCCATTGGCGCAGCGCGGCCACACCGAGCAGCTGCCAAGTCTTCACAACGGTGGCTAACATTCTGATTGAGGGGTTCAGATTACCCTGCTAGGGAAATAAACGTGATATTTGAAGATTATGCTGTCTTCTGGTCAAAATATGGTATTGAAGATATAAGAAATACTCTAGGCAAAACATAAAGGAGCATCTAGTTAAGTTAAATTGGACGTCAATAATAACGAATTGAAAACGTAGCCACGTACAATCAGAAAACACTAAAATATAAATTTCTAACAAGACTAATCGTGTCGTTGTACCGAGAACCTAACTATATTACATAACAGTAACAGTATCATGAAACACATGGTAGTAGTACGATAAAAATTTCAACATCGGTATCGTGGTTCATTAGCTATCGGATGCAGGCGCGCGCTTCGATTATGCTAATTTGATTGTCTCCTCGCGCGACTCGTCTAGCCTGGCCCGTGTCTGAGACTAATTCAATCCGCACTCATCGCTCTTTTCTACAATCAATAAAACAAGGATTACCCGACAAAACGTCGCAATAGTTTGCTTACTACTAAATGGGACACAGTGATTAGGGCTAATCTATTAAGAAGGCTTACCCAAGTTGTACTAATCTTAGAACTTTCTTGGTACAAGAGCAAATTAAGGACTTTGTTTTGTTTACAAAGGACTTGGGGAAATAGTTGACTAAAAGGCAACTTTCTTTGAATGTTTATGCTCCTTTACCCTCTTCTATTCGAGCATGTTTCCACTAACTGTGTATTAAATATGCTGTTTGTGATATAAAGCTGAATTGCTTTTAAGACCTGATTCATTCCTAGCATGGCTGGTGTACGTACGGTGTCCCCGTAGCGTAACCGCAGGCTATGGGGCACCTTTAAACTTTTCCATTGGTGGTTGGCCGGTGAACGGGACTCGTTTACCCTTTGAACACAAGAATTTGCCCTTTTGTCAGTTTTAAACGCCTCGACTCGCTTAATATTACAACAATTCGATCCTAATCGCGTTATTCAAGGCCACTTGCTTTGTCATACAATTGATATGTTCGGGTGGAATCGTGGTTAATCCAAGTATTCAGCTGAATAGATCAAAGTCGAGCTATAATTGACTTATTTACTGTCGCCTTGTTCGAGGTACTAATTAAAGGCAACGTTCTGCGTATTCGCAAGTATAATTAATAATATAAACTACTGCTGTACAACCTGGAGTTAACATTAATGTGGTTATAATTGGGATAAGGTTATTATTTTCATCTGTCAGTTATTCTAGTTAGATTATCCGAAGCGGTAAGTGATGATGAGGTCCAATACAATTTTGTACCACATAAAACACCAAACGATGAATTTAATTCTGTTTATTTCGAATCGTTTGTAAAATGACTCTTTTAAAGAGACATCTGAGCATAATATTTGTTGTTTTATTACTGCGGTTTGACTCTAATAGATTAAGTGACGACCAGAATGATACTTCACTTTGCTTTAAAAGCCAAGAACACTTAGGAGCTGTCTCACAAACTCTACTCGATCGGACTTTAAAAGCTTCACGTGATGTTCCGCGCCGAGCCGAGTTACTTCCACTACCCCGGGGCGGCATCGGCACATTACTTCCACTAAAAGTACGGTGTTTCTGATTTCAAATTCAGTGAAACTTGAATATAACTTTTGTACGCTTTCGTCCTCAAGAATGATCAATATTCTAAAAACTTCATATTAGAGGTATACCGTAAATTAACAGTACCAAGAACCAAATAGTAAGTCGCTTGACAATCCGCCTACGCAAATGGTCTAATCACTGATATTTTATTACTGGTAAACGTAAAGGAGTTTAAATATAAATTAGGAACTTGACTATACTACTCGTATGATGTTATACTCGTAGTTTTGATTTCCGAATATTGTAAAGTTTGTGGTATAATTGATAGTCATGATAGTCATACGTGTACTATATTTACAACTTCTTTTCTCTTGCATAGAATATAGCTTAATATGGCGCTTGTGCCCTAGCTTAAAGAAAAATATGGAATAACTTTCTTACGATAGGAATTTTATCGGCATTGCTTGCCAGGCATTACCTTGAATTATAATTAATAATTTGGAATTCCCGAAACCACATTATAATTGTTTGAAGAATTTCACACAAATATTTCATATTTTTGAATAGAATGTAAAACATACAGTAAAGCAATATTAAATGTTTTAGATGAAGAGGAGGGGGGTGTTACGCGCGGCGGCGAGGTGAGGCAGCGGGTGCAGCATGGACCATGCGGTGAAGGCGATGTCGGCGCGCGGGCCGCTGTCCCGGCTGGTGGCGCGGCGGCGCTTCGAGTCGGCCGAGCTGGAAGAGCTGTACGCTCGCTACGCTTGCAAGCTGCAGCGCACCTCCGTCGGCTCGGCGCTGGCTCTGTGGGCGCTGCTGGCCGCCGCACTCGCCGCTGTCGATGCCACACGCGGCTGGCGGAGGGCACCACAGGTAAGCTACGTTCCCACACGGACACAACATTAAAGAGCACAGCTTAATGTAAAGCATTCCAATGAGTCGATCCTTAAATGTTTATCTATTGGGTATTATAGACATATCACTTAAACTTGGGCACAGGTAACCTTCTAAACAGAAATATTAATGAAAAATATGAAACAAAAACAGTATATATTTATTCTGTGTAGGTTTAACAAAAACACAACATTGAACTACAAAATTACACTTTCATGTTACATATGCGTTTGAGGTTCAAATGTACAATGAATGTCACGCAGTGCAATTCAAAGACGTTAAATGAAGAATATGGGTTACTGTGTCGCGTCCGATGCCAAATTACTTGGACTTTAAGTGCAATATAAAATCTAGCTTATTGCATCTTATATTCAGAGGTTTCCAGTTGTGACGCATAATATGCCTAAATGAAACAAGCAGTCCTGTAAATACAATCTTTGGTGGCTGCTCACATGAAAAGATTCTGTTCAACTAATACTACTGATGCAAATACCTTATTAACACTCAGCAATCTCGTTTGTTCAGGTCGGCGTTTTGACCGCACACGCACTACTATGTAGCGGTTTAGCGTGGTGGTGCGGTCGTGCCGGTGTGGCACCGGAGAGGCGGCTGCCGCGAGCGTGCTGGTTGGCACTTTCTGGCGGTGGCGTCGCTCTGGCCGCCACGCTGCCAGCCTGGAGCACCGGGGCGGCAGCTGAGGGCGCAGCTCACGTGGTGTGGGCCGTCTTCGCTGCCTATGCGCTGCTACCGGTCGGGGCCCCCGTCGCTGCGGCCTTCGGCATCCTTCTGCCCACAGTGCATACCATCGCATCAGCACTCGTCGCTAACCGCTTCCCTTATCACGTTTGGCAGCAGGTCAGTTACCTATAATCTCACTTTTCAAGACTACAATTTCTTTGACGTACTTTTACTGCGGCATGCAAGTTTATCGGAGCTCTCACATAACTACAAATGAAATTTTCTGCAATAATATGTTCGAGCATAGCCAAGCACGGGACTACTACTTCACCTACATATCGATTGAAGTTCATTGTGCGATTCGTCGTCGCAATAAAACCAGACATTTGTGTTAACTTAGGGTTGTTCAGCTCGCAATATGTTAGTTTCACAGTCTTGGCCTTGACACACGTCTAATGCTAGTTCTCAGAGCTTCTAGTTTATACTCGTAACGAATAAAGAATGCCTATATAAATGTCCCAGGATAGTAAAGTGAAAACTTTATTCTTGCCTGTTAATTTTGTATTCAATATAAAATATTCGATGATTCTGAAGCGATGTGACAACAACCAGATTAAAGCTGCTTTCGTTCACGTGCAAATTAAAAAAGTTAATTAAGAAAAGTGCTGTATTGTTCGATGAGTACAGCCATAACAGCTATAATAAAATCTACGTCGCATTGTATGGTAGAATCGAGTTCGTAACTTCGTAGACTACCCTTTAACTACGTCTGTGGCATTAAAGATGTTTCGAAGGTCATTTTTTTTTGGGTTGTAATCTTGTAATCTCTCACAACTTTTTCGGCACTTGATATTTTTATGTTTAATACGCTGCCAAAAGAAATACTTTCTCAAATGGGTCTTGTAAATGATTGATTACCATGGTTCATGTTACAATCTTATTTTTTTTTAAAATGAAGTAACATGGAATGTGGTAATTGTAACCAATTTTTAGAACAACATAAACGTTTTGAGAAATGCATGGTTTCAACCAAGTTAAGTTACATGTATGTTCTATAGGCAGCTTTAAGTATGAATAACTGAAAAAGGAAATGGTTCCTAAAATAGAACTTCACTTGAATTTTGTTACCATGTGAAGTCGTTGCCTTATTATTTAGATTTAAATAACTGCACGATTTCCTCCGTATAGTTTGAAACCGTGCGGAGGTCGTAGCCTTGCCCTCTTGGCGCCCACCGTGGGGCCGCTTATTATGCCTCACTCCAGCGTAATAAGGGTTGCTGTGTTCGCGTGCAAAGCTTACATCATCCTTGCCGTCTAAACAAACTTAGCATATCCCTCAAACTACCCTCAAATGTAGAATACTACATGTCTTAGACGCAAATATGTAAATCAGAGCTATTAGATAATAGCGAGCTACTAGGATGATGAATCTATATATAGCTCCGTCGGCGTTCCGGCTGTGTTAGAACCCAATGGCCTGGCACGCGACGATGGCAAGAGACCGGACGGCATGTCGTTATTTCCATGGAAGATGGGTAGGCCATTAGTGTGGGACGCTACTTGTGTCGATACTCTTGCGCCATCCCATCTTCCTAGCTCTTCGTGCTGTGCTGGCGCTGCCGCTGCGGCTGCAGAGAACCTCAAGCGGCGGAAATATAATAAACTTGTTGGTAGTTATATTTTCGAGCCGTTTGGGGTTGAAACTCTCGGGTCTTGGGGTCCGAGTGCACATAACTTATTTAAAGATCTCTCAAGGCGCTTAGTTGACACTTCACGTGACCCAAGGGCTGGCTTTTACCTTGGTCAANCACTACCGTCGTCGAACATTGGCACCATGTTCGACGATACTACTTTCCGCCTCGCTGCCTGCCTGCGTCTTGGCGCTCCTTGTTGTTCTCCTCATCGCTGCCACTGTGGCGAAGTTGTCAACAGCCTCGGACACCACGGCCTGTCATGCAGCCGTAGCGCGGGTCGCATTGCGCGGCACGCGAATCTTAACGACATCATCCGACGAGCTCTTGTCACCGTCGGCGTTCCGGCTGTGTTAGAACCCAATGGCCTGGCACGCGACGATGGCAAGAGACCGGACGGCATGTCGTTATTTCCATGGAAGATGGGTAGGCCATTAGTGTGGGACGCTACTTGTGTCGATACTCTTGCGCCATCCCATCTTCCTAGCTCTTCGTGCTGTGCTGGCGCTGCCGCTGCGGCTGCAGAGAACCTCAAGCGGCGGAAATATAATAAACTTGTTGGTAGTTATATTTTCGAGCCGTTTGGGGTTGAAACTCTCGGGTCTTGGGGTCCGAGTGCACATAACTTATTTAAAGATCTCTCAAGGCGCTTAGTTGACACTTCACGTGACCCAAGGGCTGGCTTTTACCTTGGTCAAAGAATAAGCATTGCCATACAACGTGGCAATGCCGCCAGTCTTTTGGGTACACTTCCAGTCGACAGCGATGCGGATGAATTTTTTGACGCCATATTTTAGGGTTTATTTAGTTAGGAGATTTTATTTTTATTTCTAGTGTATATAGTTAGTTAAGTATTTATGGAATAAAGATTTAACAAATATATAGCTCCATAGGATTACTTGAGTTTATTACCAAGGTAAATCCGACGAGAAATCCGGAAAAGTCGGAACGAATCCAAGATTTCAAGGACAGAATTTAGAATTTTTTTACATAATAAAAACACAATAAAACGGAACGTTTATTGTGCATCTATTTGTGAAGTTTTCATGTGTTTGTACATGATAATCTGAATTTATTCACATAGTTTCATTTCATGTTGCCATCTCGTTAAAAACACATCAGGAGCGCGTTCTTACTGAGCTGAGCATAAAGCTTGTTGTTTGCATTAGTGCAAACAGCAAAAATTGGCTTTCTGGCAATGATATTTTCTTAAGGAAGCTGTTATTGTTTTAGTGTCGAAGTAAAAGTCCGTTTACCTTATGCCTTGCAGTTCAGCCGCCTACCAAGTTCAGTTCAGAGACCTTCGCTATCCGTATTCCCCTTGCCACCTTATTTTTACACAAATACGTAAGATTCCAGACGCCTAGGCTTTGATCAAAAATTTTTACGCCATGCCATGCCAAAATTTATCTTGCCGGGGTTATTGAACTTGACTAGATATGACTAAAAAAAGCCAAGGCTGTCTCACTAGCTGTCAAGGATAACATAACGTAATATCTTGGCAAACTACCGAAGGTTTTTCGCAGAAATGGGATTATGTAGATACTTGTAGTTACTTATTCCAGAGAAATAATATTTCCACGTGTACCTTTGTACTTCCTCGTTCTATTAAAAAGCCATCGTTAAAATGACATTGAAAAGTTGGAAGGGCTGTCTCACAGTGATCGACTCAGTAGATTAATAGACTCACTTATAAATATTGACGAAGGCTACGTCCATCACACTGACGACATAAAAGCTTTTTGTTTGAAATTAATCAAACGACGGTCTATAAACCGAGCTCCATTTAAATCAGAATAGACTTCCGATAAACATTGTGAC
>NDFZ01000240.1:0-10503 GCA_002192655.3 Mamestra configurata | reverse complement strand
CCGAATGGGTGGTACGTCTCCGCCTGTGAATAGTTGAGATATGGCCGGTTTAGATTTTTAGTGGACGTCGTTTCGGTTAATTTTAAGATGGGATAGAGAATTTTAGAGGGTATTTTGTGGGAGATAAAGATTTATATACAGTGGTATTGTTTAAATTTTATTGGCGATGCAATGAAATTTGTAATTCGTTGGGGTTACTAAAAACTTTTTGTACGTCAATTTCTTCTTATGATCGTCAATAATTGTGTTATAACCAAAGTCAAAGAAAGAAAGGTTTCTACATTGTTGAGATCTCACCAAAAATTTAGAACCTTTAATATTTATAGCAGTAACTAAACAGTAACACGTGTCTTTATTGATGTCTTAGGATCAATTTGTATTTGATATATTACGACATAACTAATTCCTCAACAATTTTCATGCAAGTGGCTTTCACTGTATGAAAGCCACTCATTACATACCACATACTGAGTTATTTCATAATTTGAATCCCATAGATTTATTGAGGAAAAATGGAGTCATGACGCAATCATACCTGCCCAGGGGTCCATGGTACTGTCTAATGAACTTCTTTATACGCGGCTAACATAATAAGTTACGACTCAAAGCGCACTAACGATGCTCAGGTATTACTATTCAGTACTGACTTACATACGGTTTGGGAAGTTGGCAAGCCATTAAGAGCGTTTACGCTGTACGGCATTTTATACAAACTTTCAAGTCCTTATTTCTCGAAATGAATGGACCAACTTTAATGAAACTTGGTATGCATTTTTATTTAAGGATGGGAAATTATCAAATGACTTCTTCCGCTCTGGGTGGAGCGGAAGGGCATGTCAGACTCTTACTGACTAAAACCCATCCGTATTCCTTCTAAAGCCCTTTGCGTTCCAGGGTCGCGGTGACTCTTTCGAACATATTCCGCAACCCTGGCAGGCTCTGGCCCTAGCGGGCCCCGTCTTCTATGCTGACATCTCTTTGAGGCACGCGTAGAATACAACGCGCCATCGACCCGGGCCTGGTGGTAATCGGACAGCGAGCCACCCAAAGCTCGCCGTCCGCAGGCCCGAAACTTGGTATGCATACGCTGGAATCTAGGTCCTAAAAAAGAGTTCAGGGGGGAAAATAGTGATTTTTCAATTTCTGTGGAAAACTTAAAATCGCTCTCTCTCTCTCCCTCTAAATTCTTTTTCGAAAAAAGTCTCTACTAACTATTTAGACCTAGATATCCAGCGTATGCATACCAAGTTTCATTAAAATTGGTTGATTCATTTTGAAAAATAAGGATTTGAAAGTTTCTGTGAAATGCCGTACGGCGTAAACGCTCTATAAAAGGATGACAAATATTATAATATCTACAAAAGATGCAAATGGGCATACATACCCCTTCTTCACTAGTGTATGTATGTCCCTACAGCAAAAATACTTAAGTAAAGGATAAAATTGAGCATCAAAAGATGATTGACTGCTATTGTATTCCTCGGTGTGCTAAAATCAGGCGAGGCGAGGTAATTCAGTAATATTTCAAATAACCGTTGCTTCTATGTAGGAGTCATTAATAGGAGATATAACAAATTAATTTTTAACACCACCTGAACGAAAACGCCAAATTAAATACTATGCAAACCTTACCTAAAGTACATCATTTAAAGCCAGCGAGCGGCGGGCGTCAGCCTCCGCTTCCAGGTGCAGGTCGCGCGGTCAAAATGAGGTTCCAAATTCAAATCACATTATTACCCGGGTTATAATGAAATTTAGTAAAATATGAATGCCCAGCGGTTGACGGGGGCTCAGCTTCGGACACGCGGCTTGCTCCTAGCAGTGGAGGCCGACGTGCGCCGCTTGTGGTGAACAGCCACCTTTATTCATGGCTTGAGCACAATTTTCTCGCAGGTGTGAAAAGTAGAGTATGCTCAGGTATAAAGGTGTCTTTCCCTTGCGTTAGCTTAAATTCCTCACTGCACATAGTATTCTTGTGTAAACTTTAAACAAGAATACTAACTCTAAACTCGACTTAACTCTCGAATCCTTCATAGCGTTCGGTATTCAATATGACTCCCGTGACATAAGACACTGCTTTATCCCCTTGGTGCATAATCTACTATAAGGTGGCATGAAATTAAAAATTACAGATGTTGCTGACATAATTACATATTGTACAGACCGTATTGGATGACAAGTTTTCCATTCAGAGCAACCGTGTGTCTCCACCCAAATTCACGACACCAGACTTACACGATCTCAAATCTAGTACAACTAGATGGAACCACACAAACATAGATCAAATATAACTTCTTGTGTATATCATCAGAACGGGTGCCAAACAGAATTGAACCACGAATAACGACATATCTGGCACTAACAAAATAATACATATTTTATCGATATTCTTAATATTTATGGAATCCTCTGGAAAGGTGTAATGGAATTTCGAAATAACTTTTGTGAATGTGTGAATTGATTGAATATTTTTGGGTGTGATGATACTTATCTTAAAAGAGAAAATCACCATACTACGTGCCTGAAGACAGGCGTCGTCATCGGAGCAGACCAATCTAGATTTATTAATAATAGGGTATTTGACTAAAAAAATCTAATTAGTCCGTCAGATAGATTTCCAATAAATATTGAACACGTAATTTTTCTTTTGTCACGTAAACAAAAAAAAAAGGCGATACAGTGCGTTGAAAACTCGCGTGACGTCACTTACCAGTACACTTTTTATTGGAAAGTGACGTTAAAAGCCCCCACTCCTTATCTTTGATGCATTTTATTTTCATAATTTTTATTGATTTGATAAATTAATAAGAAATACGTTTTCAATATTTTTCGATAATCTATCCCAGTCAACATCCCTAGTGGCTAGAAAAAAAAGGCTAGTGAGAATTGGAAAATAATGAGGGAGATATTTTAAGGCAACAATAAAGGTTCTTGAAAGGAGTTGGCAGAGGTGCACCTGCTGTACTCCAGTACTGACGTGTACTCACCCACGTATTGCCAGAGGTATGTTTACGACTCATGTAATAGGAGGGACAAATCTATTGAGATCCAATCTCCGGACTCTTTCTCAGAAATTTCTAATGGAAATACCCATTGAAGAATATTAGCTTTGTTCCTGGAAAAGGGGTTGTACCTAAAGGGACACAGGGGACGAAATTAAAAATATTGAACCATGGACACAAAGCATAAGAAGATCGATATACCTAGTATTTTATACCAACTATGTTGGATTTGGTTTCCAATCTCATTGGATGCAGCTAATATCAGTATTTAACAAGTTGCGACTGTCAAAATAACCTCGACAGCAAGATAATACAAAACCCTTCAGCAAGACTAGCGTCACATTTTGGACTTCTGATTACTCGTAACTCGTAGTAGCTCGTGGCTAAATAATAACAGCCGCATGAGTCAATCTTCAAGGTTAAGCAACGCTTGCCGAGGTCGGTCTGTGGATGGGTGACCGTCTTAACACATCGAGACTCCTTCGTGTCTCGGAAAGCACGTTAAGCCGTTGGTCCCGGCTGTCATTTATAAATCTTCAAAAGTCTAATTCTGTGCCTGTAATGGTCAAATTGAAATAAATGCTTTGACTTCCTTTTTGAGTTTTTGAATTATCTGTTTTGCGAGCAACAACAACTGAGTAAAAGTGCAAATTAAAACAAATTAAATACCCAGAACAATGTGATCTGATATTTTAATGGTTGGTGGTCGTGACCTATTATCCATATTAATTGATTCTTTCAACTTGCGTGACAGCCTGCTGATGCACTTAATGAGGTACGGACAAGTAATTAACTTTTAATCAGTAGTTTTAACCGTGGTTTCGGGGATTGGAGGAGCTTGGGACATTATTGAATCGCTTTTGTAGTGGAAATAATATTAAATCATTTTATTTTACAATTAAACCGTTTTAAAAATAATATTAATATTTATTTAAACATACAATGATTGTATAAATGTCCCAACATAAAACGACAAAACATTCCTATTCAGAGTGTCGATTTTATCTATAAACAAGATGGCGTTCTAATGAACTTATCAAAGGATATGTGTGTATATTGGGTATTGTAAAATCAATATATTTTTTTTTAAAAGGTCACAGGTCTATGGATTTTTTTTTTAACAAATAAGGTAAAACTGCTTCTCGTCGTGTCGCGATTGTAAATTATCCTAACCCCAACCAATATCATAGGCAGTAGGTACACTCGGCCGACGAATTCGTTGGCGTGGCGGGCATCCGTCTCGGCCAATTACAACGATATGAAAACTGCTCACAATCACGCCCGGAGTTATTTAAAACCTAGAACCAAAATGTAACTGGAACGTGTACGCAATATTATGTTAGATAGAGTTCAGGGTACGTCTGGAGTTATTTAAATACACGGACCTTATTCAAACTAGTGCCTATATGTACCTATTATGGGAATCAAACGTAGCTCACAATTAAGGACCCATTAATATTAGTGTTAAATTTAATCCGTGATGCTTGACTTGGGCTTATGAAGTGTAGACAGGGTAAAATATAATTTAAGCGCGTGAGATGTCAAAGTCAAAGTCAAAGCATTTATTTCAAATAAACTATTATCAGGTACTTTTGAATTGTCAAAGTCAGTCCGTCAAAAACATGAAGCTATTACCAGACCACACGTAAAATTATTGATTAAAAGTTAATTACTTGTCCGTACCTCGTTAAGTGCATCAGCAGGCTGTCACGCAAGTTGAAAGAATCAATTAATACGGATAATAGATCACGATCACCAACCATTAAAATATCAGAATTCATTGTTCTGAGTATTTTTAACTTTGTTTTTATTTAGACTTTAACTGCGATTACGGCTCGGTTGTTCTTGCTCGCAGAACATATAATTCAAAAACTCAAAAAAAAAACTTGTAGGTATTTTAATTAGACCATTACAAGCACTTTTGAATGGTCAAGGTAGGTCAGTCAAAGTGGTGAAGCTAGTATAGTTCGAAAGCGTAGATCTCTATGGAGAAGAACGTGCAAGAAACTCCACGGACACTCTTTTAAATCATTTTATGTTTACAATAATCCTGGTTACATAAACCTTGTTGCTTCTATATATGAGAACAATGTAAAGAAAGAAAAAAACAATTTATAGTATGAAATATTAAAATGAGGCAGTGGCAACTAAGGGATGACCAGTCTCCACTGACGGCGCCCGTTCACGAACATGACGCGTGCATCAGCACCATTCAGCTCAACCATGATAATCTAGATTATTTATGTTTTATTACCACGTCTCTTCTTTTATTTATGTAACGTTTTAAATATGTTTATTTAATAAACAATACACCTGTTTTATTCATAACAAATACGAAACGGACAATACGAGCAAAAATGAACAGAGTTAGGCTTTAGCGGGAACCTAGATTTTGCGAGCGAGATTTGGCGTGCAGGTACCGAAGGATCTAGTAGCGCACTAATCGATTCGGTATTTGAACCCGCTATTAAAAGCGCCGGTCATTGCCAACGCATTGGCTGCGTTCCCTTTAACATACGTAGGCAAAACCTCACACACACTATTTACATACGATATTTATTATTGTCTGTACTGTTAAATTAAATGTGTGTTATGTAAACAAGTTAAAATTAATACGTGTGATATGTGATGTTTTTATTAATATGATTATCAGCCGCACGGGTCTCAAGGGTAAGCAACGCTTGCCTAGGTTGGTCTGTGGATGGGTGACCATCTTAACATACCGAGTCCTCCGTGCCTCGGAAAGCACGTTAAGCCGTTGGTCCCGGCTGTCATTTGTAGATCTTCGGCAGTCGTTAGATTGTCAGAAGCCAGTAAATCTGACTCCAGTCTTACCCAGAACTACCGTGTTACCCAGTTAATGGGTTGTGGAGCTCTACGTAAAATACTGGTTTTCAGCTGATTGGGAGCCGACCCCAATATAGTTGGGAAAAGGCTAGGTAGATGATGCGTCATAGATAATGCGTTCCATGTTTGTGTTTATGGTAATTAACACCAATTGTTAACGCCCTTGGTGTCTATTGGCTTAGCTTTGTTCTGTGTCCTGCTTAATAGAAGATAAGAAAAGAGAAGGAAAGTGGAAATTATGTTTTTTTTATTAAATCCTCTCTTGTTTTCTGATTTTTCGTGACGACAACTACGACAGTTAAATCGTTTTTCTGGAACTCATCGAGCTTCATTGACTCGTTATTTGTCTGAGAGTTGATTCTGGCTCTGAGGAGTTGCTGTGCTGTGTAATAGTGTCAAGTGTGGCGGGTTTGTTCTATTAAAACATAAATCTGCTGGGGTGAATTTAAATATTTGCTGATGTGAGGAAAATTGGCTCGTTAATACAAGAATAATAGGTACTCACAACATGTCTTAAATCACTAGAAAAAATCATGTCTTTCTTAGTATGATAATGCTTGCCAACCTACGTAAAATTAACAACGAACCTACTTTATAAATAAGTTTATTTCAATATGTTATCGTCTCAAATTGGGTCTATTTTGTATTGATAAGTATTTCATTCATATAGATTGATTTAGCATTAAAAGTACTATTGTAAGACATCACAAGTGTAACCTAATATTTTACTGTTTCTAATGATGTTAGGAAAACTCTTTCGTCCCACTACTGGGCAAAGGCATCCCTCTAATTTTTAGGGTTCTGTACCCAAAGAGTAAAACGCGACCCTATTACTAAGACTCCGCTGTCCGTCTGTCATCAGGCTGTATATCATGAACCGTGTTAGTTAGGTAGTTGAAATTGATGTATTTCTGCTGCCGCTATAACAACAAATACTAAAAAACAGAATAAAATATTTTTTTAATTTTATTTAATATTTATTTTAAATCGGCAAAAAATCATGTCTGTTATATGCAACTGACATGATTTTTTGCCGTTTTTATAGATAATGATAAGGAACCCTTCGTGCGCGAGTCCGATTCGCACTTGGCCGGTTTTTCATATAGCTCTGTCTTTGCTAGTACGGGCCAAAGTTCACGATAGGAATTGAGCTAATTATAATTAGAAAACAAAATGCCGAGTTGAATGGTATAATAATATGAATTTAAAAAATGGTGTGCCCTCCTATTTATTTAATGGGTTAGAATTCTTTTCAACCGACTTCCAAAAGAAGGAGGTTATCAATTCGACAGTATGTTTTTTTATATATTTTGTTGAATGTTTGTTATGCGATCATTCCGTCAATTATGAATGGATTTTGATGATTCTTTTTTTATTTGTAAGCCTATACTTCTGAGGTGGTCTCATTGGCACCAAGTCAGAATCTGATGATGAGATCCTAGGGAAATCACACACCGACAAAAGGATATTACATAAAGATTTTTTTTTTTTTTTTAAGTATGGGAAATCATCAAATGACTTCTTCCGCTCTGGGTGGAGCGGAAGGGCGTGTCAGACTTTTACTGACTAAAACCCATCCGTGTTCCTTCTAAAGCCCTTTGCGTTCCAGGGCCGCAGTGACTCTTTCGAACAAATTCCGCAACATCACATAAAGACTTACGCCTATAAAAGTGCACACACAAACCTACTAACAGATGGCGCATCTAGCACCTCCACACTTTATCTAGGGTTCCTTAGACAACATATCTTGAGTCCTCGCTAATAATCTTGCAATAAATTACTCGCCTCGCAAAACCAGAATACCAGCGCTGCGTTATTTATTTTTTAGATATCGCAGCATAAGCTGAGATAGGGACCATTTTGGCCTCGCACAGGTAATTATTTTTTTATACTGTTTAGTTATTAATTTTATTTTACTGGTTAGTTAAAATAAACATTTTTCTTTCTTTCTTTCAAAACATTCAGTGTGTGCTGCCAACTGGTATAATTATAATTATAATTATTACAATCCCAGCAACACGAATTATTATTGCTTTGTTTCCTTGGCTTATTAGAATACTGGTTTTGTAGTGCTTCAATTGTTTTGTCAAGCGAAGTTTGGATTTGGTCGGGGCGGTATGTTTTTCTTGGAATTAAAAATTTTGTTTTTGTGGGCTCCAAGAAATCATATGAATGAATGTACGCGAATTTGGTAGCAGTAGATATTTACCAGTTATGATGGTCGTCGTTATCTATATATATAAAAATTAATCCCTATTTCCCTTGATCACGGCATCACGCGTGAACGGCTGGACCAATTTCGCTAATTATTTTTTTGTTGTGTTTCTCATTGTCAGGAGAAGGTTCTTACGAATTAAAATTAAAAAAAAATGCATCCGGGAGAAGCCGGGGCGGGCCACTAGTAAATTATATTTATTAGAATTCATGCACATATGTAGGTACTGGGGGGATACCTGGGATCTGAACCTTGTATTAAACGCATACTATGCAGGCAAGCATTTTATAAGTTGGGAGATTACATTGAAGATAATAATGCTTGGCTCAATGCTGGTCCTACTCCACAGCCAGAAGGGCGTACAAACTAATCTTTTAGCAGTTGATAGACTCGCTGAATATTATAAAACCATCCAATTTTCCATGGAGTTTCTTGCACGTTCTTCTCCATAGAGATCTACGCTTTGGAACGTGTTTAGCTTCATCTCTTTGGACAGACCAACCTTGACTATTCAAAAGTGCCTGTAATGGTTTAATTGAAATAAATGCTTTGAGTTTTAGAGTTTTTTTTTTTGAGTTTTTCATGGCTGGTGGTTTTGGAGAGAAGTTTTGGTACATTTAATACCATGTGCAAGCCCTAGTTTGTCCGAATCACTGTAAGAAGCATTGAGGCAGATCAATTCCTATTAACCTTTTGAAAGCCAGAGCATAAACGCATCGGCGTGCCCCCGACGCCAAGCCACAAATTCGCCGTACTTTTTGTCACATATTTGTGACGTTTGGCATACAGGGCACGCGCTTGCTTGTCATGTATACGTGACTATGGCGCTCAAAAGGTTAAGCTATCTAATTATAATGATTCGTCAGTATACAAGCAACAAAATCACTCTTTGTTTAATTTAAATAAATCACTTATTTTCACAGACACAATATTCCTTTTCCTGTCACACTAATAAACCCGGATTTCCCATTTTCATCGACATTTTCACAACAAATTAAATAAAAGAGAATTCTATTTTGATCAGAAAACCTTTTACGACTCATTTTTAAATCACGAGGTATAACAAAAATACGACAAAAAATAACGGACTTATGAAAATAAAACAATGTATTTTTTAGAACAATTAAGAAGGCTTACTAACTTATATTTTTATGTTTTCTTTTCAGGTAAGTTCGAGGAATTTGTCGTAAGATGGACCAAGTCAACAATAGCTGTGCGAGTTTGTTTTCGAAACTGGTGAGAATGTTGAAAAACATTGCAAAAGAATAAAAGGTGTTCTCAAGTCTAGTCTAACGTGGTGCCAGACGTTTTCAAAATGGCGGTAGAAACGCGAAAATTGAGAGTTAACAAGAGGAACTGGGAAACGTTGCTTGCATATTCTGTGAATTGTAAGTACGGTGTGCTATGGTGGTGTGTTTTCGAAATAATTGCTTTCTCTGTAGACGTACCTACCTGTCTTCCTTTCTATAAAATCTTAACTAGTTACAAGAAACGTATTCATTACGAAATAAAAACAAAATAAGTTTTGGGACCACCAAGTCAATAAAGATGATTCAAATTTTAAAAGATTTAGAAAAGCAATTTGTCCTATATTATTAAACACTGTAACATATAACCCTCAAAACCTATTTCTTTGCTTCGTTTTTTCTATTTCCCGTAGGAATACCGGAAATTTTTCTCTTAGTGCTCCCTCACACTCACACCAAGGAACCTACATGCCAAATTTCAGCTCTCTATAACCGTAGTAGTTCCGGCCGTGCGTTGTCTGTCAGTCAGTCAGTCAGTCACTCATCAGTAACGGAAGAATTTTATATGACTGTATTGACTGATATACAGCCGATCGATTCTGAAAACATGTCAAAGCGAAGGCTTGGGTTACGTCACCACGAGGTGAGCTGTCAATCCAATAATCAAGATGGAATGACAGCTCACTTTGTGATCACGTGACATCTTGATTATATGCATTGACAGCTCACCTCGTGGTCATTTTACCCAAGCCTTCATTTCGACATGTTTACAGAATCGACCAGCAGTTTACCTGTAGTAACATTGCAGAACAAGAAGGTACTTCATGTTTCACCCGTGTTATTGTATATGTTATCACTATCAGGTACAGGCAAGCGCTACTTACTCCTATTCTTTAACAGAAACAGATTTGTATGGCCCTATACTACCCCATATCGAACATAGAAATATGTTTAATACATAGCATATATATATACGCTTGTATATGTGTATATTTAAATTCCAAACCTAATAACCTCTTTGATAAATGCGAGCATGCGACAGCTCAAAGCCTAACCCTTTAAAGTCGCCATACCACCCGATTTTATGAAATTTTTAGTTTGAAAATCTTATCTTATATATTTTGTGTTTAGGCTGAATTTTTCAAATTATGAGGAATAGTGATAGACGCTGAAAGGAGTCTCGAGCGCGATT
>NDFZ01000239.1:0-10502 GCA_002192655.3 Mamestra configurata | reverse complement strand
CTGTGGTTCCCACTTTTGTAAACCGTTAGTCTATGGATAACACTATTATAAACCCAGTCTATGGTTGGACAAGACTGAAAGAGGATAATGTTCTGTGGAAGCTAAACTTGTAGTAATTTGAATATTCAAGCAAATAGCAAGAATTTCCGCTATCGCAGTTACAAAAAATGTGTAGTCATTCTTTCAATGAGCCCTTTGAATTTGAAAATTTCGTAAACGGATCCTTGGATGGAGAAATGTTTTTAGCAAACCCTCAATATTTTTAAACGACCTATCCAATGACGATAAACCACCCTAAAAAAATGTATCTCAAGATTTTATTTTGTCGCTTTTTCGGCGCTAAAATTCTAACGCTAAGCGTCTCTGAGATAAACCGTGGACGGACAGACAGACAGACAGACGGACATGGCGAAACTATAAGGGTTCCTTGTTGACTACGGAACCCTGAAAAGATAGTGAGTTGGTGTAAGACAAAAAAAAAAAGGATGAACTTAAATAATGTACTTTTGTGCAAACTTTTTATTTTAAAATTGTCTTTGAACTGTCAAGTTATTGAATACGATTAAAATTCGAACTATAGGTAGGTAGGTACGCAGGAGACATTTTTTTATTTGCAAACGCAAGTGCACTCTCGTAGTGCGATGGAACGGTAATCCGTCAACTAGGGTGAGATAAGGCACAGGACCAACGAATTGCGAGCTTTCTGAAGCACGGGGGTGTCACACTGCTACACCATACTCTTCATACTTCGGACGGAAAAGCGGACAGTGTCAGGCCCTACATCAGAGCGACACGGATGAGTTTCCAGTTTAACCTCATTAGGTAGGTAGATACTATTGCGCAGGGGCTTAGCAGCTGGCTGCTGCGTTATGCGTACGCGTAGGTATAGTAGGTTCGATCCACGCTCGGGCGAAAATACTATTTTGTGACTATTATTTATGATCTACATAAGTAGGTAAACAGATCAGACAGAAGCACATTTGTAGAATTCCGTAGGTCCTCAAAAGGAAAAAAAACGGATCCCTTATAGGATCACTTCGTTGTCCGTCTGTCTGTCTGTCACGACCCTTTTTCTCAGGAACGCGTGGAGATATAATTTTGTAATTGTGTAAATAATATCAAATAGGTACGTAGGTCGATGGTCCCTTAGAGCTCTAAAAAATAAGCTTCTAAGTCAACGCAATACAAAGATACGGCTAATTATGCAGAATTTTTGCGACATGTTTTGACAATCGCAAGTAAATCAAAACATAAGTACCTAGGGCGCGTAAATACCCACTCCACAGAAAACAACACGCCTACTCCATGGGGAAATCAACAGAATCTGCGCTGCATAGCGTGGTCTCAAAGATCGAATGCGCGATAAATCACCAATGCTCCTCACAAGCTGTCTTCATTGACATCGAGGGTGCTTTGACAAAACCCTGTTTCAGAGTATCGTACATCCCTCGGAAGTCACGGTGTGGACAAGAGCCTGAGCGGCTGGATCACAAACATGCTCAAGCAAAGAGCTAGTGACCATTAATAACACAACGAGGGCCATCTTGGCGAAAGGTTGCGCCCAAGGGGGCTTCCTCTCGCCACTACCATGGAACTTAGTCGCAGATCACCTACTTAAAAGACTCAACGATAAAGGATACCTACTTTACCGTTGGCTACGCTGATGACATAACTGTAAAAATGAAAACACGCTATGCAATCTTATGAGCTAAGCTTTGAAAATAGTATAGGAAAGGAATCCAATGATTCAGTATTCGTTTTCATCAAAATCGGGCTCGAGACTCGTTTCAGTGTTTTTCGTTATTCCTCATATGAAAGCATGTTAAGTCTGGGGCTTAGTGCAAACCAGGCCCTGTTTGAAAATCTAGTTCAGTGTGTTGCAATAAAACTTTACTGAGAACAAATTAATAGTTGTCGAACTGTTAGCACCTCATATGCCTTATAAAGCTGATGTGTGGGAAATCTGAATGGGCGAAAGGTGGCGACTTTTAAAATTGCTCTTTGAGCACGTTCCTAGAACGTACTAAAATTCATTTTGCGGCACCACCTGAGACCCCACCGGCACAAAGCCAAGTAAATCTGTTTAATTAATTTAAAGTCAGCTATGTCCCGTAAATTCATAAAAATGTATATTAATTTACAACTCTAGTGCATAATAAATAGATGTTTTTACGGAAATTTAAGTTTGTGTCTATCGTGACGCTTTTTTTTTTAAGGATGGGAAGTCATTGAATGACTTTTCCGCTCTGGGTGGACCGGAAGGGCGTGTCAGACTCTTACTGTCTCAAACCCATCCGTGTTCCTTCTAAAGCCCTTTGCGTTCCAGGGCCGCGGCGACTCTTTCGAAAAAATTCTGAAACCCTGGCAGGCTCTGGCCCTACCGAGCCCCGTCTTCTATGCTGACATCTCTTTGAGGCGCGCGTGGAACACAACGCGCCATCGACCCGGGCCTGGTGGTGATTGGACAGCGAGCCACCCAACGCTCGCCGTCCAATAACAAATTTTGGTTTGCTCCTCTATGCCTATTTTTTCGAGTTTAAGTAATAGTAAAGAACAAGAAATGGTGTCAAAAGGTTTGGCAAGGTCTAAAAAGATCCCAATGGTATGCATGCCATTATCGAGATTATTACTTATAAAATTTGTTAATTTGTGTACTGCTTGGCTCGTTGATCTTTTAGGACAAAAGGAAATTGTTGATCTGAAAGCAGTTTGTTATTTTCAAGATAGTTTACTAGTCTGTTGTTAATGATTCTTTCCAAAACTTTTGAAAGTCTCTTTAGTACTGAAATAGGTCTATAGTTGGTCACACAGGTTTTGTCTCCAGATTTGAAAACAAAGGTGACCACGGCTTTTTTAAGCAATTTTGAGAATATTTCTTGGGTTAAACATACCTGAAAAATATGAGGAGCAAAATAAGATATTTAAATCTTTTAAGTACAGTATTAGGAATGACATCCCAACCGACGGCGCAGACGTCCTTAATTAAACCCGTCTATTTTACCAATCACTACATTCACGTCCGGATAGGAGTGATAGGACAAAAGAGTTCAGTGTAGTATGAGTCATAGATGGACTTTGAATAGAAGGATTTCTGTGTGATAAAGTTTTTTCTGCCAGATTTTTCCCAACGTAAAGAAATTGTTTGCTTTATTAGTCGCTGCAAATGGGGCTGCCAATATTTAGGAATTCTCGAATTATTGTTAACAGGGTCGAAATAAATAGCTCGTACGTAATTTTCAAGCTTAGTCAGGTTGAGTTTAGAATAGCTGCGCATGTAGTTTTTTGTAGGTGAAGGAATTTGCAATGTTAGTAAAATGGCTTGACGGTCGGTAAGTGACGTATTAGTAACCAATGTTTTGGACGGTGTTATTGACTTTAAAATGATATGGTCGAGGCATGAGCCGCTCTGATGCATCGGGTAATAATGAGCTGGTAGAAGTCCATGAAATGCAGATATGTGCTTGAGTATCGATTTTCCCGGAAGCAATGTTACTGGTTAATATCACCTAAAAGTAGGTATAATGTTTTTAAATGATGATATTTTTCCTAGGTTTATGTTTAGCGAGTCTAAGAATCTGTCAATATTCTGAGATGGTGGTCTATAAAAGCCATAACTACCGTATCGGGGGAAATTTTAATTATCTTGGTTCACCAGGATTTTCTGACGTTAGGAGGTACTCCTAGAATATAATTACATGTGGGGCGATCTTTCTTTTCTGACTTATGACTCATTTTCATTGTTTCTAGAAAGGCCCCTTGAGTAGTTTTTGGCAATATGTCATATAGGTTTTGTAATCCAATACCTCTTTCTCATTGAGAGCTACGGGTACACCAATTATTGCTGGCGTTTAGACTTCAATTTTAAGGCCTGACGAAACAAGTTTCTCCGAACTTTTTAGTTAAGCAATGTCGTCTTTGCTATCAGTGCTAATAATGGCGCCTCCATTTCTATTATTATTATATATTATCTACTATATTATATTTCTAGGCTACGGACCCGAAGTTGCAGTTCCTCCGGCGAGATAATTTTGTGTACCAGAGTTTTGGTGTCGTCACTAGAACGTGTCTTATCGCTAGGATAGATGGCAACAGAACTTCAAATTTTCTGGGCAAATAAACTTGTCTGTACGCTTTTTAACCATATTGGCATAAGAAGTACTTTCTAGTTGCGACGACCTCTTAGAAATGTTGCAGTGAGTTTGCAACGACCTGCTGTTCTTGAAGAAACTGGATGGTGATGTAAGCCTGGATGGATTTTTGCTTCAGGGATTGGTATAGGACAGCCTTTTGAGATGTCCCATGTGCGACTTTTCGACAAATATTGGTGACGCGGAGCTTCTGATTAGAGATAATTTTTCCTTCGGCAACCGTAGAACAAAATTCGTTTATAATAGTCTCTATGGATCCTAACCGTTTCTGGATCTCCGGCGTAGTGACGACATCAGCCAGTCATCCTCCGTGGATGCTGGTGGCGCTGTTTCTCTTGGTTGGTTTTGGTCAGAGGGTGTTGGAGTAGGCGGTGGACTTCGCTGCATTAACTGGCTACGACCATAGGTCAAGGGCTGGTTAAACCCTAGGTGAGACGTTACTGATACGCGAACTCACTATTTTTGTGCACCAATTAATTTTCATAGAGCAAAATGAACTTATTACTTTAATAGTATTAAAGTAATTAGATAGTTCATTTTGCTCTATGAAAAAGCTGTTACTTGTGCACAATTAACACACGCGATACACTTTACTCAATATTACTGACTCCGCAAATTGTTTCTATATTATTTTTCGAAATTATTTAAAGGTTTTTTAATTCATTATAATTAACACAAAACACGTCTGCTTAGATTTGCGACTAATTTCAAGATTAGAATTTTTAAAGAAAATATAATAGTGAGTGTGTGTTTCTATCATCTATGTGTGTACATTAATATTGTTAAAAAATAAATAAAATTGACCATTCAACCTCTCTCATTTGTTCTGCTTGGCACATTTGTTCAAAGAAGTTAAAGTTCTAATAAAATCTGTTATTCGACCGAAGTAAATAGTAGGTCTGCTCCACATTCATGAATGACGGGGTAAAAGTGCACTGGGGCAAACGTGCTTTATCAACAATTCAACAGGCGCTTAATGCTTAGGTAGGTACACTACCTAGGTATCTACTGGACCTACCATACCTACATGTTTTATGATTAAGCAGCCCCGGATCTAGTGGAGGGGGGAGGGGGCAAACCTGGGCACGTGCCCCGGGCGGTAAGTTCAAGGGGCGCCAAAATATTTAAGTGTTTGAATCGTTTGTAACTTCAGATCCGTAATTCGTTAAATAACATAAAAACTTTAATTAATTTAATTAAACATCGAAAGTATTGATCAGGTTTGTTTGGAATCAGTTTTTGTAATAAAAAAAATAAGATACTTTGACCTTCAATATCCCCAGAACCAATGGTTTATCATGTAGGTATATGTCTAGAAAAAATATTGATGCCAATGATGGGTACAGTGGGTGCTCATTTTCGTTAAGAGTCTTTATACACCCGATAGGTAGATACATAATAAAATTAATCGAAACGACACGGGTGGCATCGTTGTCGAGCGATTGGCTGCTGCGCTGCGTTTCGCGGGTTCGATTCCCGCATGGAATAAATATTTGTATGGCCAACAGGCAGTTGTCCCGGGTCTGGCTGTTTGTGTATGTGACTTTGTATGTTTGTAAACGCACCCACGATACAGGAGAAATTTCTTGTGTGGGGCAACGTTTTCCTTCACAAACGTGGAAGAGTGGGGGGCGTCACTGTCAAGTTTCTGCCCCGGTTCGGATAAATCATAGATCCGGGGCGTAGGTACTTCGGAAAGCCCTGCCTCAAAAACACACTCAATAAAGAGATTTCTGAAATGTGAAAAAATGAAAATGCATTAGCGCAGGCATTAGTCAAGTTTGCACAAGTACTAAGTAAGCATAAATTGCATTTCATTTAAATATTTGCAAATCGAATTATTTTAGCAACTGATTTCAATTTACCCTCGAGTAACCCCAGTTTCACGTTGACACATAAATCGTAAAATCGTGGTCAATCAAACAAAGTTACGCGCTGATATCAATTGCCCAAAAACTGTGGGTCACTGTCTCAATAATAAATTGCAATATCAAACCGTGAAAACTGCGTGAAACGCATTATCGGTCGAGTGGGCCGAACGCCTACTGGTCATTTCGGCAACAATTTCGCACTTCACCTTTTACCTTCACCTTCATTGCATCGGGCCGAGGAAGTGTTCGCGGGTAGCATTGGGTCGTTGCACTGTGATGGCGGGGAAGCAAAACCGTCGCGTCTCGCAAAGCGCAGCCATTACCGCGCAGCCGCACTGAACGCATGCGCGCGGACGCGAATTGCGCGCCAAAACATTTCGCGATCGCAAACTTTGACGAATTTATTAATTTATTTACAATTTCATGAACGAGAAATATTATTTTTTAACGTAGAATATTTTGATTGTTATTTTTTGTCATTGTTAGTGTTGTGCTTTTGTTGAATGAAGACGAGTTTTTATTCAAAATGAAATATAAGGTAAGGTTTATTTTTTTTTGTTTTTCGTGAATTATTTTTATATCGGTGTCTAGTGTTTTTTTTTTAAATAAAGGATTAGATAGGTATAGCGTACTTAAGTGTAGCAATAAACACCAAGTTTTTAAAAGTGGGTAGTTAGAAACACATCTAAATTAAATAATAATATCTACTTATCGTTTTAGTTTATCGAATTGAAAAATCTTAATATTCGAGGCGATCGATTCGATGCCTGCAAAACTGAATGAAGAGAAATACAATGGATTTGTTTGATCATCAAACAATTACATTTTTTCGCGGTTGATGAAATATTTACTAGGAGAAGTCTTATCTATTTAAGACAGAATTTAGGTAGATTGGTTAACGTTGTTGGTAGATAGAAGTAAATCTATTTTCATTAGACCTGAAAACTGAACCTGACAGCCAACATTTTCGGATTTCAGGGTGATTCATACTTGTGGGGCTCCTGCTACCCTTTAGGCAGATATAACTCCAAGTTGAAGGTTTTAGAAATATATTTTGCAAAGCATTGATTGGGTGCCAAATTAGATAGGTATCTACCAACTAAAACCATTTTAATTTGAAAGAATTGAATGGGATCGCAGCAAATTTTCTCCACCTACTCACAAACAATAATTTGTTAGAAGAAATGCCTACATAAATATTCCTCTAAAGATCATGGGTTGCTAAGTCTGCTTATTACGTAGGTAGTTAATAAACAATACAATATGATTTTTTCAAGTGGATGTGGATGGACAAATACGAAACAGTGAAAATTAGCAAAAATACTCAAAATGAAAACCTATTTATTTTGAAAAAAAAAGCACTGTATTACTTCACAATTCAAGTGTCGCTAATGGGGATCAAATTCTGGGAAGTAATGACATATTCCTACATATAATCTGAACATTCAAATTATAATTTATTTATTTAACCAATATTTTTTATCACTTTTATAAAAGTCAAATTAGCATTTCAACCATTCACGAATTTCTGGTTGAGATCAAACTAAAACCTATTATGAAACAATCTAAAAAGATTTTATCACAAACAGGACAAGTTGAGAAGTCCAGTTGATATATTCTTAAGTTGTAAATCGAACAATCGATAGCAATTCGATTCGAATATTTGCCNTTTGTTAGAAGAAATGCCTACATAAATATTCCTCTAAAGATCATGGGTTGCTAAGTCTGCTTATTGCGTAGGTAGTTAATAAACATTACAATATGATTTTTTCAAGTGGATGTGGATGGACAAATACGAAACAGTGAAAATTAGCATAAATACTCAAAATGAAAACCTATTTATTTTGAAAAAAAAAGCACTGTATTACTTCACAATTAAAGTGTCGCTAATGGGGATCAAATTCTGGGAAGTAATGACATATTCCCACATATATAATCTGAACATTCAAATTATAATTTATTTACTTAACCAATATTTTTTATCACTTTTATACAACAGTCAAATTAGCATTTCAACCATTCACGAATTTCTGGTTGAGATCAAACTAAAACCTATTTTGATAATATCTAAAAAGATTTTATCACAAACAGGACAAGTTGAGAAGTCCAGTTGATATAATTCTCAAGTTGTAAATCGAACAATCGATAGCAATTCGATTCGAATATTTGCTTACTCCAATTTCGTCTACTATATCGTGCATTTGCGACTTCCGACAAGAATGAATTGGAGATAATAATATAAACTCAATACAACGGAGCGTGCTCTAATATTATGTTATACAAGATGTTTCAAATACACATCCAATGAAAAATGTTTTGACCAAGCTAACCTAACCTGTAAACAATTAGAAATTACTCAATGACAAGGCTTGGTTTATTTTGGTCAATCGATATTTCGTGTAGACATTTGGTTATTTTGGTTTCATATTTACGTTACGTTACGTTACTAGCTCTTACCCGCGACTTCGTCCGCGTGGAATAGTTACTTGGGGCAGACGAAGTTTCTGAGATTAGCGTGCACAAACGCACAGACAAACAGACAAAAATTCTAACCATCATTGTTTTGGGTGCCATTTGCTAGTTGATAAAGGTCTCAATAATATTTTTTCTCATATATCTTCCATGTGCAGACAGCGATCCGTTACATTTTAATTATATGTACCTATAGATACCTATCTACCGAGGGTATCGTAAGAAAAGTAAAAAGGTTTTATTAAAAATGAGATCTTTTCTTTCACATATACAAGAATTGCTCGTTTAAAGTATTAGATGTAGTCTCCTCGGAACAGTAGCTTCAAATGGTATTATCTGTGTCCTGACCTGACAAAAGAAAGAATTTGAAAACTGACGAAGATATCAAAGACGAGACTGGACTACAGATGAGCTTGAGAATTGCGCTGTAACTGCCCGTATCATAAATATTACAACACTGAAGCAGGTAGGTAATGTGTAAACTTTTTCAAAACAAGATATCATATTGTTATAAATTAAAATCGAAGCGTAAGGTAGGCATTACCTCCTCGTAAACAATTGCAGTGACAAATGTGAGTTGTTTACCAGACATGGTACCAATACGTTTAATTTCTTCTTGTAATAAGTAAGTAAAACATGTCTTCATTTTGTTAGTGAAATTTTGCACTTGGCTTTAGTTCGAAACTTGAAACTTAGATCCAGATTCCGTAACAAAAAAACAGTTAAAATTCAGTCAGCTCTTGAATGAATTATCAACAGCTAGCTGCATAACTTACGACGAAATTATATTATAAAACGTATGTTTAAGAAGTAAGANGAATTGCGCTGTAACTGCCCGTATCATAAATATTACAACACTGAAGCAGGTAGGTAATGTGTAAAGTTTTTCAAAACAAGATGTCATATTGTTATAAATTAAAATCGAAGCGTAAGTAGTAGGTAGGCATTACCTCCTCGTAAACAATTGCAGCGACAAATATGAGTTGTTTACCATGTCAACAATATGTTTAATTTCTTCTTGTATTAAGTAAGTAAAACATGTCTTAATTTTGTTAGTGAAATTTTGCACTTGGCTTTAGTTCGAAACTTGAAACTTAGATCCAGATTCCGTAACAAAAAAACAGTTAAAATTCAGTCAGCTCTTGAATGAATTATCAACAGCTAGCTGCATAACTTACGACGAAATTATATTATAAAACGTATGTTTAAGAAGTAAGAAATGTTTTAAGTAAGTGCTGTGTACGCCTGTAAGTGACTAATTCACCATAACTCAATGCATGTGTAATTTTTATTATGTTAATGTCCCTAGTGAAGAGATCGTTGGTGTACCTATCAAATAAAATAAAATAAAATAAAATATTTTGTTTGTGAATCGTCAGTCATTTATTTTCTGAAATCGTGGGGAGGTCAATCTAAGCTTGTTTGTCAATAATGATTCGCGAAAAAAAACAGGAGTTCCAAACATTAGCGTTCACTTAGATCAGCAAAATGTATGGAGCAGATGAAATGAACTTGGCTGGACACGCTGCCGCGTGTCTAGATTTTTGTATTCAATTGTAATTAATTATTTTTTTAAGTTGTTTTAATGATAAATAGGTACGTCGGTACAGTGATCCTTTAAGTAGGTTTAATAAATGGTAAAGAAAAACTAAGCTTGTTCAGCCATTAATGAAATGCATTTAGGTAATATCCTCTATACCGCCCTTGTAATTGAAAACACAGTTAGGTACTTCAATTAAGAAGAATTTTTCAAGTGAGTTTGGATGGCCATTTCCGAAACTATGAGAAATAGCGAAAAACACTCAAACGAGTTTGAAGCCCGATTTTGATGAAAACGAAATCTGCCGGTCGATTCTCTAAACATGTTGAAGTGGAGGCCTGGGTGAAGCGATCACGAGGTGAGCTGTCAATCTATATAATCAAGATGTCACTTTATAACGAAGTGAGCTGTCATTGACAGCTCACCTCGTGTTCACTACGACATGTTTACAGAATCGACCAGCTATAGTTT
>NDFZ01000238.1:0-10502 GCA_002192655.3 Mamestra configurata | reverse complement strand
CTTATTCAGTTTCATTTCAAGTGTTATTTTATTCAGAGTTTGTGTATTTGCGAAAAAAGTAAATAGTATTAAATCTTGGATGATGGTACGAAACACTTCATGCGTGAGTCTGATTCGCACTTGGCTGGTTTTTATTGACGATCTCCCAAATCATCAATTTTTCATTCACTTTTCAGAGAGAACGGTACTCACCGGATGAACAAGGTAATTGGAAAGAAAATCAGCTCATTTTCTATTGAACACCCAAAACCAAAATTAAGAAACTTTGTAAATATTATAATTTATATAAAAAGTGAAACATATTTACAGATACGCAAACTGCAATAGCACAAAAGTATAGTTAGCAAGTAACGCCATCGTTCTGATCGGTAATGTAGCATCAACATGGAATCGTCTACAGGCATCCAGCTTGTTGAATCTTGCTCGATGTAGGCGTTTAACGTTCTTACACAACATGTTCTTGACATCTGTAACGATATCACATAAAAGAATATTTTTTGTGAAAGTTAAGTTTTTATTTAAAAACTGATTCGGTTTAGGTAAGATAATGGTTATAAATACCAGTATAATTACATTCCTGAATATGCGCACATGTATCTTGAACATTTATCATAGCTTTGTAGAACTTCTCACAGTGTAGGTTCAATGCGATTAACAATGCCAAATATTTAACAATCCAAAAACAAAACCACACCGCTTCCAAACATGTATCAAACTGTAAATGATAATCGGAGTAGGTTTTATAAATAACAAATGTTTACGTTAACAAAGATACACACGTTATTCAAAAATAAATAATTTACATGTAGAAGAGTCAATTAAACCAATTTACAAAATACATTTAATTTATACATGGACTATATCGACTTTTTCGTAGTCGGGAAATAAATATAAATACTTACACAAATACAACGAGTTACTGCAGTAGCTTTTGAATTATTATTTATAAATATTTGAATGGTTAGAAGGTAGTGATATATAAAAAGTGTAGTATGAAACACGATCTGGAATATGGAACAGATTTTAGTCTCACCATCTATTTCAACATATTATATTATTATGCTAAAAGCCATTCTTACTTACCGATTGTTGAAATGTTACCATGATAATATCAAAGCAGTCTAAAATGCTAACGTAAGCCTGAAACATTCCTTTAAAGTATTCCTGTCTGAACCTTTCCTCCATTCTTTGATATTGAATGGCATGAATATTCCATAGATCAACTTTTTCTTTCAGCATCTTAATAAGTCTGATTGCATACACAATGTTTGCGTCGTAACTCATTATTATTACAGTATCCAATATTGGATAAGTAGGTGATTTTGAAGTAATGGCAAACATTATACCGGAAATAAAGCAAATTATAAGAAGCAACGTGACAGCACACCAATTGCCGATAGTGAAGTGTTTGCGATCAGTCTCTCTATTTAGATATCTGTGAATACTTTGAAATTTTAAAACGTACAAAATATTTCTATTCGTCTGAAAAACACTTTGTTTAAGATTAATTATTAATCCCAAACATAAAAACAAGAAATTCATTTGAGTTGTGATGTACAAAAAACCATCTAGGCTCCAGATAAAGTTACTAAAAACATTTATGTAGTAATGAAATAATAGTGTTATAACCAGTATCGTGCATGACAATGATATAATATTTGATAAACGACTGTTTGGAGTTATCGAATTATCATTATTTATGCGATATTTTGGGCATAACTGAATAGCTTGCAAAAAATTCAAAGGCAGAAGCATGGATTGCACATCTTTGTCAACGAAGTTATTTAGTGATATTTCACCACGATGACTTTTTAAATAGATAGTTATTTTCCGAATCATTGACTTCATTTTATGGCTTTCTCTACACAAATGAATCAAACAGAACAAAAGTAACTGAGGAAGGATTGATCTTGTTTAAAGATAGCTTTTCATTTATATTTTACGACCTAATTAAATTAAATTACATTTTATTTTAAGGTTAATTCATATTGATAACTAACTTTTGCACGCGGCTTTGTCCGCGTGGAATAGTTACTTTGGCAGCCATTTTTATTTTTAGTTAGTTACAAATTTTTGAAAAACCCCTTAAAAATATTTGTTTATTTCCTTTTTCAAATGCCTAATATAAAGGTTCATCATTTTATCTTTTATAATTACGGACTCCCATACAAACTTTCATCCCTTCAACCCTTTTATTTATTTCATCTAAATTGGTTTAGCGGTCTAAGCGTGAAGTGGTGACAGGCAGAAAGACACATTTTCGCATTTTAATATTCGTATGAATATTAAAATTTCAATAGAGATCGTCAATAAAAACCAGCCAAGTGCGAATCAGACTCACGCATGAAGTGTTTCGTACCATCATCCAAGATTTAATACTTTTTACTTTTTTCGCAAATACACAAACTCTGAATAAAATAACACTTGAAATGAAACTGAATAAGAGAAAATTTGTAATATGCATAAAACGCACACTGTGTAGACAAGCATATTTTAAACTGGAAGATTATATCACTAATAAAAATACTTGGCTAAATGGCGGTCCTGCTCCACAGCCTCAGCTGGTTGGTTCCACTTCTACTAGTTAGGTTTTATATTTGGAAGAGGTGTTTACCCTTTTTTATGTCTAGTAATAAAAATATTCCACATTTCTTATATTATGTTTGAAATAAACTTTTCTTTTTCTGTGTTTTAAATTGATATTCATAGTTTTATATAAAGTAGAAGCGATCTCATCCCACCGGCCCCCTTCTACCATCGGACATCTAGACGCACTGCAAGTTACCATACCTACCGTGTTGCTATTCCACCAATTCGCACTAAACATTTCCAAACGTCTTTTATAATGCGCACAGCAAAGGAGTGGAACTCTCTGCCTGCGTCTGTGTTTCCGAACGCATACAACCCTAATCTCTTCAAAATTATAGTGAACAGGCTTCTTCTGGGTAAGCTCGCTCCATCGTCGCATTGTCCCTGTCATCTATGACCTAGACTAGAGTCAAGAGCAAACCCATATTATATAAAAAAATATAAAAAATTAGGGTGTCGTAGTCAACGTAGCCTTTATAGTTTCGCCATGTCTGTCTGTCTGTGGCCGTCCGTGGTTTAGCACAGAGACACTTAGCGCTAGAACGTGGAAATTCGGTATGGGTATACTATTAATCACACCGACAAAGTGACAAAATGAAATCTTGAAATACATTTTTTTAAGGGTATGTAAAGTGGTTTTTTTTATCGTCTAACTCATGGTGTGTGGTGTCGTTGGATAGGTCGCTAAAAATATTGGAGGGTTTGCTGAGACCATTTTTCTATCCAGGGATCCGTTTGCAAAATATTTTGTTGTTTTTGGAGACGTCAAAAATACATAAAAGCAGCATATAACGAATTAAAAAGGAAAACTATCACCGCTAGGTACGTAGGCTTAACGAGTTAATGAGTAATAGTCGACCAACTTATAAAATGAAACTGGGTAAGTAAAAATACCTAATAATTCCATTAAAAATTATTTAAAAACAAAGGGCATTTGTAACTTTGTAATGTAATTCATAATAGTTAAAAAAATAAAACTATTTTTCTAGTATGGTTTAGGAGACTGGTATCTACCGACCGTAATCGACATGCAATTGACCGGTTTTTTATTTCAAATTCTGTAATTGTGAGAACCATGAAGCCAAATATGTTAATAGATAGTTTCCTTGTTTGTCATGAACTAGCAGGGGCAGTTAAAGGTGTGTCATGCTCACTCCAATGTCTCGCTGATGGCGGCGCATGTATCGGATCACACATCTTGGACACTTCGGTCCATTTCGCCTTGTCTACTCGAACGCCGACATTGCAGCCGTATTTATAGGGTTCGCCCCTCCCACGTGCACGTGTTAGTTTTTAGGTTAAGTATTGAAATATTTCAATTACAATTTTACATCGTAACAAACTTAAGATCAATCAATTTACAAATTTTTGGACAGTCAAATTATGAATCTTCATTATTTGAATACTTGTTATGACAAACTATTGTAATTGCGCCGATACGGCCAGTCTGACAGGCGGTGCGCGCTCTACACCAGCCTCATTGATTCTCGTACGTTGCTTTATATTTGGTAGTTACATATACACACAACTGTCATGAAAGTCTGAGAATATCAATGCTAATAAGGTTAGTTGGAGGTTCTCGTAGAGTCCTCGGAGATTCTCGTAGGGTTCTCGGAGGTTCTCGTAGAGTCTCGAAGGTATGTTAATGGTGCTCGTCGTAATACCTGCAAGAATAGAAAAAACTTCCTCTGAGTTGGATATCTGTGGCATATTTGGTAGTTACATAAACACAACTGCCATGTAAGTCTGAGAATGTTAATGTCAATAAGGTTAGTTGAAGGTTTTCGAAGAGTTTTCGGAGATTTTCGTAGGGTTCTCGGAGATTCTCGTAGAGTTCTCGGAGGTTCTCTTAGAGTTCTCGGATATTCTCGAAGAGTTCTCGTAGGGTTAATAGTCATAGTCATAGTCATGGTCATAGTCATTTATTCATAAACAAGTTCAAGCAAGTTTAAGTTCTCGTAGAGTCTCGAAGGTGTGTTAATGGTTCTCGTCGGGTTATTTGGAATTATTGAATTGAGTTGCTTACCCTTTATACTGATGGATCATCTTCAGTCTGCAAGTCATGGTTTGGCTATATTTGTAGGTTTTCTTGCGAGGTCGATGGAATTGGCCCGGTATTTTCTGGTGCAGGATCTCGGTGAGTAGGTGATGCGTTTTCCGCCGATGCGGTCAATTAATCACTAGGTTGAGGGGAACGGCGCAGTTATTCATAGCAAACTTGCAGAGACGTCCTCCTTGTAGCGTAGTATCTCCTGTTCGCTAAAACGAATCATTTTCTGTTGTACCTGTTGAGTAAGCGCTTCAACATCAACGGTTTCGTTGTCAACATCAGCAGTTGTTCGTTGTGTAACAAGTGTCAGTGGAGCAACACCGGTGACCCGATGTGTTGTACGTAGAGTTCACTGACAGTTGAAGTTCCTCAAGTACAGTGTGCCATTGCTCTGTTTCGAAGTTTTTAATCATTACCAATGCACTCTTGAGGGTTGCAATAACCATTTCCACTTGCCCATTCGCTTGGCTGACTTCTGGAGCAATAGCTTGGATATATTTTCCGATTTGGTTACAGTACTCTTTGAACTCGCCGAGGTACTCTCTTCCTTCATCAACTATGATTTGAACCGGAACGCCAAATAAATGCACAGTACATTTTAGAGCAGCCAATGTGCTGTGTGGGTTTTTGTTGGTGCTGAAATACAGTAAAATGTACTTTGAGAAAGTGTCAATGGTGACTATCTCGTAATATCTGATCATCTGGAGTTCCCAGCTTCCCTGTTATGTCCATATGAATGACTTTGAAGGCAGCTGTGGATTTTTGTATCGGGTGTAGTTGGGCTTGAATTGCCCCTGATCTTCCTTTGGATGTTCGGCACATCACAAACAACAAACAAATTAATCAATTAAATCAAATCAATCAATTTTTATCAACAAATCTTTGAACAGTAGAATTCATTTTGTTGAACCAATAACTTTCTTTGATCTTCTGTAGTCTCTTTTCCCAACCGGTGTGTTTAAGTGTTGGGTGAAAAGAGTTTATGATGATCCTGATGTTGAAAGATGATGAAAGGACTTGGGAACGACTGTACTAAGCTGTTTACCGAAGAAGGGATCATTATCGTTCTTCTTTAATACGTCGTCCTCCAAGACATAGTCTTCTGGGTTATTGTCTCTGAAGCTATTCATTATTGGTTGCAGCTCATCGTCCCATCGCTGTTCAATTTTGAGCCAGTTCAAGTCCCTTGTCAGGGCAAAAACTGCAAACTCAGTTGAGAGTCTGCTGAAAAAGTCAACATATTGAAGACGTTCAGCTATGCGAAACTCAACTTCGAAGTTATAATTTTGCAGGAACGCCCATCAGCGTTGAATCCTTGGCAGGAGATCCTTTTTATGTTTGGATGCCTTTATTGTATGGCAGCCCGTAACCACAATAAATTTTCACCCGTACAAATACTGGCGAAAGTCTTTGATAGCCCGTACCACTGCCAGTGTTTCTAACTCGTAGGAGTGGTAGCGACTATCAGCCTCCGTGATTCTCATGCTCATAAAAGCAACTGCATGTCGGCGTCCATTATTCACCTTTGTCAGTACTGCACTGAATCCAAGGCTGTTTGCATCAGTGTATAAGGTTATGGTGCTTCTTGCTGGAATTATGTATTGTGTTACATGCTTTCTCGTGCTTGTCTGACCATGTCAATTTTGCCCCTACTTTTGTCAGTTCGTACAAAGGTACCATTGCACGAGAAAAGTCTGAATGTATTTATTGAAGTAACCTGCCAGTCCATTGAACTGCCTGACCTGCTTGACAGTTTTGGGTACTGGAGCTTTGACGAGAGCCTCTACTTTTCGTGTTGGTCGTACTTGTCCATCAGAAACTACGTTTCCGAGATATTCAATGGACCGTTTGAAGAAACTGCACTTGTATGCGTTGATAGAAAATCCAGAGTCTTGAAGTGCTTTTAGGATTCGTTCCAAGTGTTAGAGTCCCTCAGGGAAATCTGCAGATTTGCTTAACATGTTATCTACGTAGACTTGTGGAGCTGTTCCCAGCAATGATGTCAAAGCTCTGTTGATGCAGCGCTGGTAGACTCAGCAAGTATTGCTCAAACCAAACGGCATGGTGAGTAATTCGTACAGTCCATCTGGCGTGACGAAGGCAGTATTCTCTTCGGAGGTCTCACCAATAGGAATCTGGTGGAAACCAGCCACGACGTCAAGATTTGTGTAGAAACGACCATTTGCCAACTGGTCAATCTGGTCGAAAATCAATGGAGTGGATAATGATCACGCAGAGTATTCGAGTTAAGTTCGAGTAAGACTGAAAGAAGCAGAAGCTTGGAGAGAGCTGGAAGCAAGAGTGGTACAGACTTCAAAACTACCAGGAGACCAGAACCGTGCAAAGGAATTTCGGGGGTAGGTACATCGTAAACAATGAGCCACTACGAAATAGAATAAGTATAATCATTCATTTTCTGTCAACTTGTCCTTGCGTTGTCAAGGCGCATCAATCACTTTTAATAACAAAGTAATCTTTAATGCATAATTCATACGAATATTAAAATGCGAAAATGTGTCTGTCTGCCTGTCACAACTTCACGCTTAGAGTGTCAAACCAATTTAGATGAAATAAATAAAAGGGTTGAAGGGATGAAAGTTTGTATGGGAGTCCGTAATTATAAAAGATAAAATGATGAACCTTTATATTAGGCATTTGAAAAAGGAAATAAACAAATTTTTTTAAGGGGTTGTTCAAAAATTTGTACCTATCTAAAATAAAAATGGCTGCCAAAGTAACTATTCCACGCGGACAAAGCCGCGTGCAAAAGCTAGTTATCAATATGAATTAATCTTAAAATAAAATGTAATTTAATTTAATTAGGTCGTAAAATATAAATGAGAAGCTATCTTTAAACAAGATCAATCCTTCCTTAGTTACTTTTGTTCTGTTGGATTCATTTGTGTAGAGAAAGCCATAAAATGAAGTCAATGATTCGGAAAATAACTATCTATTTAAAAAGTCATCGTGGTGAAATATCACTGAATAACTTCGTTGACAAAGATGTGCAATCCATGCTTCTGCCTTTGAATTTTTTGCAAGCTATTCAGTTATGCCCAAAATATCGCATAAATAATGATAATTCGATAACTCCAAACAGTCGTTTATCAAATATTATATCATTGTCATGCACGATACTGGTTATAACACTATTATTTCATTACTACACAAATATTTTTAGTAACTTTATCTGGAGCATAGATGGTTTTTTGTACATCACAACTCAAATGAATTTCTTGTTTTTATGTTTGGGATTAATAATTAATCTTAAACAAAGTGTTTTTCAGACGAATAGAAATATTTTGTACGTTTTAAAATTTCAAAGTATTCACAGATATCTAAATAGAGAGACTGATCGCAAACACTTCACTATCGGCAATTGGTGTGCTGTCACGTTGCTTCTTATAATTTGCTTTATTTCCGGTATAATGTTTGCCATTACTTCAAAATCACCTACTTATCCAATATTGGATACTGTAATAATAATAAGTTACGACGCAAACGTTGTGTATGCAATCAGACTTATTAAGATGCTGAAAGAAAAAGTTGATCTATGGAATATTCATGCCATTCAATATCAAAGAATGGGGGAAAGGTTCAAACAGGAATACTTTAAAGGATTGTTTCAGGCTTACGTTAGCATTTTAGACTGCTTTGATATTATCATGGTAACATTTCAACAATCGGTAAGTAAGAATGGCTTTTAGCATAATAACATAATGTGTTGAAATAGATGGTGGGACTAAAATCTGTTCCACATTTCAGATCGTGTTTCATACTACACTTTTTATGTATCACTACCTTCTAGCCATTCAAATATTTATAAATAATAATTCAAAAGCTACTGCAGTAACTCGTTGTATTTGTGTAAGTATTTATATTTATTTCCCGACTACGGAAAAGTCGATATAGTCCATGTATAAATTAAATGTATTTTGTAAATTGGTTTAAATGACACTTCTACTCTACATGTAAATTGTTTATTTTTGAATAACGTGTGTATCTTTGTTAACGTTAACATTTTTTATTTAAATACCCTAGTCCGATAATCATTTACAGTTTGATACATGTTTGGAAGCGGTGTTGTTTTGTTTTTGGATTGTTAAATATTTGGCATTGTTAATCGCATTGAACCTACACTGTGAGAAGTTCTACAGAGCTATGATAAATGTTCAAGATACATGTGCGCATATTCAGGAATGTAATTATACTGGTATTTATAACCCTTATCTTACCTAAACCGAATCAGTTTTTAAATAAAAACTTAACTTTCACAAAAAATATTCTTTTATGTGATATCGTTACAGATGTCAAGACAACATTGTGTAAGAACGTTAAACGCCTACATCGAGCAAGATTCAACAAGCTGGATGCCTGTAGACTATTCCATGTTGATGCTACATTACCGATCAGAACGATGGCGTTACTTACTAACTATACTTTTGTGCTATTGCAGTTTGCGTATCTGTAAATATGTTTCACTTTTTAAATAAATTATAATATTTACAAAGTTTCTTAATTTTTTTTTTGGGTGTTCAATAGAAAATGAGCTGATTTTCTTTCCAATTACCTTGTTCACCCGGTGAGTACCGTTCTCTCTGAAAAGTGAATGAAAAATTGATGATTCGGGAGATCGTCAATAAAAACCGGCCAAGTGCGAGTCAGACTCACGCATGAAGTGTTTCGTACCATAATCCAGGATTTAATACTATTTACTTTTTTAGCAAATACACAAACTCTGGATAAAATAACACTTGAAATGAAACTGAATGAGAGAAAATTTGAAACATGCATAAAACGCACACTATGTAGACAAGCATATTATAAACTGGAAGATTATATCACTAATAAAAATACTTGGCTAAATGGCGGTCCTGCTCCACAGCCTCAGCTGGTTGGTTCCACTTCCACTAGTTAGGTTTTATATTTGGAAGAGGTGCTCACCCTTTTTTATGTCTAGTAATAATAATATTCCACATTTCTTATATTGTGTTTGGAATAAAATTTCCTTTTTCTGTGTTTTAAATTGATATTCATAGTTTTATATAAAGTAGAAACGATCTCATCCCACCGGCCCCCTTCTACCATCGGACATCTAGACGCACTGCAAGTTACCATCCCTTCCGTGTTGCTATTCCACCAATTCGCACCAAACATTTCCAAACGTCTTTTATAATGCTCACAGCAAAGGAGTGGAACTCTCTGCCTGCGTCTGTGTTTCCGAACGCATACAACCCTAATCTCTTCAAAATTAGAGTGAACAGGCTTCTTCTGGGTAAGCTCGCTCCATCGTCGACTTTGTCCCTGTCATCTATGACCTAGACTAGAGTCAAGAGCAAACCAATATTAAATAAAAAAAATTAGGATTCCGTAGTGAACGTAGCCCTTATAGTTTCGCCATGTCTGTCTGTCTGTGGCCGTCCGTGGTTTAGCTCAGAGACGCTTAGCGCTAGAACGTGGAAATTCAGTATGGGTAAACTATTAATCACACCGACAAAGTGACAAAATAAAATCTTGAAATACATTTTTTAAGGGTATGTAAAGTGGCGATGTTTTTTTTATCGTCTAACTCATGGTGTGGGGTGTCGTTGGATGGGTCGGTAAAAATATTGGAGGGTTTGCTGAAACCATTTTTCTATCCAAGGATCCGTTTGCAAAATATTTTGTTGTTTTTGGAGACGTCAAAAATACATAAAAGTAGCATGTATAACAAATTAAAAAGGAAATCTATCACCGCTAGGTACGTAGGCTTAACGAGTTAATGAGTAAAGATAAAAGATAATTTATTTGTCAAACATTTGTTTACATAAACTGACTAATCAAATCAGACATGCAAGGTATTAATTACTACGTTGTGAGCGTC
>NDFZ01000237.1:0-10495 GCA_002192655.3 Mamestra configurata | reverse complement strand
GAATTGGTTCTTACTAGCTTAAAATAACGCGTTTACAATGACAGACTGCCCAGAGAACTCCGTCTTACTATAACGCGAGTTATGGGCAATGATTTCCCTCCCACTCCACCCGTGGTTCATAAATGATTCCAATATTTGTAAATATGTGAGTACCATTTACCTAAACTTCTTAGAAAATTAATAAGTTTACCTCTGCTGGTAATACCTACTTTGTTCTTAAATTATTTTTTGTATACCAAATTTTGTAAAATCATTATTTGAAAAGAGTAACTATGGAGTTTCTTGTCCGTTCTTCTCCATAAGAATCTACCTTTCCGAAAGGACTGTAGAGTCACTTTATTAAGTAATAATATTATTTTACTGAACTGTAAACGAACGTTCAAAAGTGCCGTTTAATGGCCTTATTGAAATAAACGTTTTGACTTTGACTTTGACTTTGACCGTGGCTCAGCTTCCAGGTCCTGGCTGGAAGGAAGCTATGCAGCATATGCCCCAGTAAATTAAAAAGGCAAACAAGGTACCCCTGTTGCGCATGCAAAAAGCCAATTTGTCTACAATGTTCTTCTCCACTATGTCAATACTGTAAACTTAAGTTTTAGATTTAGGGTTAACTTTGAGACTGATTTGTGCCTATTTGAACCGTGATATCACGTTGTGTTTTTGGTTTTAGAGCTATAACATAACGCTTTAAGGATTAATATTAACTGTTTTATAGAAGGTTTATTAATTAGTTTATTTTAATAGTTCTGTATGTTTAAGTGTAAAAATAATGAACATACCGATCTCAATAAATGATTCCGTAATAAACTCGTTTTGTGTTTTGAGAATGCTTGTTCATTTTTATTTTATTAAACATAAACCCATTAAGCGTAAAATAAAACTAGAGCTCTATTATTTATATATAATGCAAGAAACAAGTCATACGCACATACATACGAATTCGTTGACGTCGATTTCCGATTCGTTAGGTGCAAANTAAGTAGCATACTCTGGGTGCATCGTCCTCACATAATATTAAATTATTTTTTGTATACCAAATTTTGTAAAATCATTATTTGAAAAGAGTAACTATGGAGTTTCTTGTCCGTTCTTCTCCATAACAATCTACCTTTCCGAAAGGACTGTAGAGTCACTTTATTAAGTAATAATATTATTTTACTGAACTGTAAACGATGACGTTCAAAAGTGCCGTTTAATGGCCTAATTGAAATAAACGTTTTGACTTTGACTTTGACCGTGGCTCAGCTTCCAGGTCCTGGCTGGAAGGAAGCTATGCAGCATATGCCCCAGTAAATTAAAAAGGCAAACAAGGTACCCCTGTTGCGCATGCAAAAAGCCAATTTGTCTACAATGTTCTTCTCCACTATGTCAATACTGTAAACTTAAGTTTTAGATTTAGGGTTAACTTTGAGACTGATTTGTGCCTATTTGAACCGTGATATCACGTTGTGTTTTTGGTTTTAGAGCTATAACATAACGCTTTAAGGATTAATATTAACTGTTTTATAGAAGGTTTATTAATTAGTTTATTTTAATAGTTCTGTATGTTTAAGTGTAAAAATAATGAACATACCGATCTCAATAAATGATTCCGTAATAAACTCGTTTTGTGTTTTGAGAATGCTTGTTCATTTTTATTTTATTAAACATAAACCCATTAAGCGTAAAATAAAACTAGAGCTCTATTATTTATATATAATGCAAGAAACAAGTCATACGCACATACATACGAATTCGTTGACGTCGATTTCCGATTCGTTAGGTGCAAATGACCACAAGTGACTTCTTATTACTGTTTCACTGAATAATAAAATAATATTTTAAATAATTATGTTTATCTCAAAGCATTGAGCGTATTTTCGTGCAAGTGGGTTTTAGTCAATCTCTTTTTGATCGTAAAATAAGTTAAATTAATGAAGAAATAAATAAAGATCAAATATTTTGAATTTTTAACGTGGAACTCAGGCTTGTGATATAGTAAGAGTTCCCTGTAATGCATATAATATTTTCTAAGCACTAAGTATTATTTGTATGTCGTCTTGAATTCGTTCGATAAGTACCTATCTTTTTTTGTTGTTGTAATATTCTTGAGTCACTGAATATTTTCTTAAAAAGCAGTGCTACTATTTTTAAGTTACTGTGACGAGTGATAATTTGACTTGCGAGGGACATTAGCCTTAACTATTAAAATATATAGGTGACATGTTGAAAACAGTTACTTTCTCTTAGGCAGCGTTTCTACCTGTAAACATTTCGCACGCAAGTTTAATGAGATTGCAAGACACGATCGAGCGCTTGACAATGTTGTACAGACGCCAGCACATCAAGCTACAACAATCTGTCAAATTTCTTTAATAGATTTTCAAATTTAGCGTTCAAGTTTGATTGGGAAAGTTTGACAGTTAAGGGTAGCTTGATGTGCTGGCGTCTGTACTTCGGTACCCCGCAATGTAATGCAAGTTACATGCCAGTTGATTGCAGATTGAAACGTGGCCTTTAGAAACTTGCGTGGGGTCGATGAAAAACCTTAAGACCATTTATTGCATTTTAAATTATAGAGGACAAAATACATTGGGGATAATAAAAATTCGACCTTATTTCAAAATTGTAATTTAAAAGATACATGTTCAAACTTCAATATATAAAGAGATCAGGAGTGCCTCGTTAGTTCTCAATTAATTAGTTTTAGTATTAATTTAGAGATAATTAAACATAGGTTTGGAATTATGATGGCTGTCTCCGATCATTGTGAATGATATAGCGTAGTTATTGATGTGTAACATGATCTAATTGTGTGAGGTTCTGAACAAGGATGACAAATAAATGATGTGCGAATACTTCTGCTTTTTACTCTATAATATACTAACCCCAGCTTCGCACGGGTGCAAATTTTGCACGAACCATCCTCCTTAAAGATAGAAAGAGGTTAACAAAATATAAAAAGGTAACCAGCGACTTATTTAAACTATTTAAAGTTTCATGTTGCTGAAATCAGCATCGGTATTAAAAAAAAAAACAATTTGAGTGTCTTTTAAAGGTTTTAAAATTATATGAAACAGTTTATTCTTTGATCAAGTATAATATTATGTTGTAGATGGGGCTCGAATGTCACCCACGTTGGTCTCCAAGGTTCTCAGACATCAATCCTACTATAACATTATACATTTGAAAATGGTTTACACGAAAAAACTGGCCTGGATTAGAAAATACAACGGAAGTTTTCAAGCGGGCGAAGCCACGGGCATATGCTATTTTATTTAAAATAAATAGCTGTAGGTAAGTAGTTTATCCATTCAAGTTGGACTCGATAAATCATGTAGGCACAGACGCCAACACATCAAGCTAAAACAATCTGTCTAATTTCTTTATTAGATTTTCAACTTTATCGCTAAAGCATTATGTTCAAGGTCGTTGATAAAATTTGAAAGTATCCATGTGCTGACGTCTGTACTTTATATCAATCTAAATCAATTCCCTTAGTGTCCATTTTCATGATTCCTGTGCAATTTATAATACAGTTCCCAGAAAGCCATTCTTCTGTAGAACGGCCGATACTCAAGTGTGATTGGCTTGTTCAGGAGCAAGTATGGCCGCCGAGACGCTTCAGCTGGCTGCCATTGCACCGTGATGAGATCTGTCAGAGTTGGGGTCGGGTCTCTGTAATAAGAAAAAAATATACAAATTTAGGCCACGATTAGACAACGAGAGCGTTTCATGTGCGCTGAAAATGTTGAAATTCTAAACAAGTTTATTTTTCTACAAAGTTGAGGGTATTTTGAATTCTTCAATATCTCTAGTAAATGGAACAACTTTGAATTACCCTCACATTATGTAATTTTTTGATCAGATGACCAGTCATTGTTGAAGAATCAATCACAAAAAAAATATTGTTTTGTCTTGTCTTGGTAACTTGAGTGTGAAGTTATTTCTTTTCTCCTAGTGATATTTACTGATTTATTCGTACTTTTTATACGTCATGGCTGGAACGAGTGATGGTATGCTTTTATTAATACTATTAATTAATATGTTTGTAAATTATAAAAGTGTCAAAAAATGTCACGCATTGTCACAATATGTGTGTATTTAAGTTTTTTGAATAACTTACTTTTCTCTTTCAAATAAAAGTAAGGAGGTGCAACAAATTATTCTTGAGATACATTATACGAGCTATGTGAAAAGTGGTTTAGTTTGGAGCATCTCAGATTTTTTTTAGTTTAAGATAGCTTAACAAATTTATGCATTGATGGAAATATGTCTCCTGGAATAAATTCATGCAAAAATTATATTTATTCAAATTTATTCTCACCCATATTTAGCGAAGTTAGTCCACATAGTTGTCATAGTATCAATCATCCTCTGGTCCTCCTCATTCGGCACTTTATTCGCGAACATAGTCATGTCAAACAAATAGCCCAGGTCATCCCCATGACAAGCCCCGGGCGAAGTGAAGTTCCCCGAAATTTTCGCCCTATTTCTACCACCTTCATACGAAAACACATATCGGTAAACTCTGTTTGCGTTTGCGTTCAGATATCTGTCCACAGTTCTTTCAGCAGGATAACAAAACACCAAATCAGTTCCGAAATCGAAAATTTCGTTTTGTAAATCTGCGCTGAGTGCTTGATCACCGATGTAGAAATGGCGGATAGTATCTACGTCATAGATTCCGTCAAAATCTTTGATTAATTCATCTCCAAAACTATAGTTCTCATAATACGCTTTGTCAGATTGTGTTGGGTATAAAAACATGACTTCTTTATTGGTATGTCCGATCATGAGGTCCATGCCTCTAACCTTAGGTTGTAGATTGACCGGAAAGTCAGTTAAATGTGCGTCCCCCCCGACGGTCTCCACACAAGGTCGGGTTAGTGGATGACCGGTTCTACTCACGATACGAGCGTTATGCGTCGCTTGCATAACTTCCAAAGGATCCTTATTGCTCAGGTAATCCAGTGCTCCCTTTACATCTTCGCCGTTAAATCCAAGGTTCTCAGCTATATTAAGGGGTATAGTATCATTTTGCGTAGCGATGACCCACGTAGTCAGTGCAGAACCACTTTGCATGATCGCTCGTTGGACTAAATCTTCGTTAGTCAGCAGTTGGACGTCAAGAGTCATGGCTCCGGCTGATTGACCAAATGCTGTCATTTTTTTACTGTCTCCCCCAAATGCTTCAATGTTTTCTTTAATCCATTTCAGGGCTAAAACCTGGTCTTTCAAACCTTGGTTACTGAAACCAGGTTCACTTACACATAGGAAGCCATATGGTCCTAATCTGTAGTTAATGGAGACGATTACCACGTCGTGTCTGATTAAGAATTTAGGTGATAATTCCGCCATGGCTTTGCGGCCTAGGACGAAGGATCCTCCGTGGATGTAGACCATGACGGGTAGTTTGTTGGTAGGACTGGCAGCGTTGGGCACGTACACGTTGAGTTGTAGGCATTGTATGGTGCCCATAGGCTCCCCGCTCCTGCTGTACTGAGGACACGCCACGCTATCATCGCTGGCTTCGTAAGTACCGTTGAAACCGGGATGAGGTGTAGCTGCCTGCAACATGTAATGCTTTTTAAGTAAGATAAGAAAGAAGAGCTCTTTCTTCAGCTGTTTTATTATTTACTTTATTGTACACCTTAAAATAAGAACAGGACAATCAAACATAAAATATGTGTACAATGGGCGGTCTAAACGCACAAGGCAATCTCTTTCAGACAACCTTTGGATGGATTGAACGAAGGGAGATAATTTGATTTGTTTTTTTTTTTTTGTTTTCTTCAAATCATGAAAATACTTAACAAAGGCCATCAAGAGCAATTTTATGGTGACTAACTACTGTATTCACAATAAAATTGTCTTCATTTTGATATATTTTTCAAGTCTTAGTGGTAAGCATATGAATGCAACTACTATCTACTACTTGAACTACTTACCTGTTTGTACACAGCAACCAGGTAATGGTACCGAAAAAAGGTAGGAAACCTAGCTGTTACATATTCAGTATATAGCACACATGCTTTTCATTGGAATTTCGTTCGTTTGGTAAGCAAGTCAGTGGAATTATAGTTTTTTTTTTATTACTTAGGTATAGCCGTGACCATATTTTTTACGGCAACTATAATATAATAATAATAAAAATTGTTTATTTCTCACCACAAGCCAAAAAATACAAACAGAATTTACACACGAGCAAAAGCCAGTAATTTTTGGTTGTAGATCGCTGGTGCCTGTGGTAGGTAGTAACACCTGTAATACAGGTCACCAGGTCCCCACCCCGTCATAGATTAACACATTTGATAGCCTACACCTGATATCACAGCAAATAGCAGTTTCAAGCAATTAGTGAGTTAATAACAGATTACATTCATTTTAGAATTATAGTGAGATTAAATTAAACTCTTTTAGTATATGTTCAGAAACATTTTTTATTAGATAAAATATAATTTCATCCGGTAAGCAAGTGAGTGAAGGTCGATCTTACTTGGGATCCTCTACTATGAGCTCAACATTGAACAATTTAATATGAACCTTTCAATGACCGGACACTCGTCCATTGAAAGGTTCATTAGAAAACCAGCGTCAGACAGCATCAGTCTCTGTGTGTGTGTGCGTGTCCTTTTTAGTGCAGTTAGTTTTTAGCATAGGTATATTTTTTATTTTTTTATTTCTATGTACCTACCGTTCGTATTTCTTTCTTTCTTAACATTGAAATAACAAAGTCCATCCATTTATTAATACTTACCTATTGAATTAAAAACTCATTGTAATTTAATGGTATGACGCATATTTACTTACTTTACTTTTACTAACTTTGCGGATATTTAGACAGCAGCCTGTCTGGCTGCTGTCTAAATATCCGCAAAGTTACGATGAGTAGGTAATAGTAAACTTTTCCGTATGGCAACGTATTTCCAATACTCGGAGTAGCGTAATGATGTTTACATATAGAACAGACAAGTCAATATTAACATTCGACGAACCATATGTTTTTATCACATCCAAAATAGTTTTACCTACTCAGGCAAAAACTAGAAACTGCATTAGGTAATGTTATTACATTAAACATACCTACGTAAAGTGCTTGAACAGTTTTTGATGATTTCGTACGTTTTTATACCAACTAACTTCTAATAGTCATCGCACTTAATAGAAGTAGCGTCTTACGGCGGAACAAAATGGTTTTTGTAGTTAACACTGACACTTTTTGTGCTTTAATTTGAGATGAACCACGAATTATTTAGTTGAAAGAAAAGTGCGATAAACTGAGAATTAGTTACCAACTAGCTAATGCCCGCGACTTCGACTGCGTCAAACTGTACGAACGTCAATTCCATCGGTTTTTGTTTTGCGGAACACTATACCTAATTATTTTAATAAAAAAAGTGAATAATATAACTCAATATTCTGTGAAAATTTCAAGCGTCTGCCTGTTGCCGTTATTAATATCTAGCAAAAACGAGTAAAAAAATCACGTTTGTTGAATGGTTGTTGAATTCAATTTTTTTTTAAAGTGAATATATAACTAAATATTTTGTAAATATATCAAGCGTCTTCCTGTTGCCGTTATCCATTTCGAGCAAAAAAATCATCACGTCTGTTGTATGGGAGCCCCCTTAAATATTTATTTTATTCTGTCTTTTAGTATTTGTTGTTATAGCAGCAACAGAAATACATCATCTGTGAACATTTCAACTATCTTACAATCACGGTTTATGAGATACAGCCTGGTGACAGACGGACAGCGGAGTCTTAGTAATAGGGTCCCGTTTTACCCTTTGGGTATGGAACCCTAAAAAAGGGTAGCCTTAGTTACTCTTTATGACATCAGCTATCTCACGGTGACAGTTTCATAAAAAACCGCCCTGCCGTTTCGGAGATTGTCCGGAACAAACAGACAAATTTTTTTTTTTTTGTTATAAGTAATTGCCGTTCATACTTTCATACGCATTAAGTAAAAAGCTGTTGTTTTGAAATTACAATCAGACGATAAACGACCAACTCATGACTGAGTATCCGCTACTTTTTGATGTGACGTAAAAACAAAAACTGAACTTACCCCGAAAGGATTGCGCTCATCCACCACAGCGTAAGGCACCCCCAGAAACACTGCATAGTTTCCATCGCCCTTTAAACCTTTAATTGTCCCCTTCGATGTGTTCACCACAGCTCCCTCCGATCCATCGCCATTGATACATTTGATTATACACAAAATTAGTATCCATTTCTTCATTTTATTTATAAACATCTGCTTGGATGAAAATATAAGCAAGTAATGTAGCAGTCGTGTCTTCACTTCCAGGTTAAACAAACGACTGATGATTAACTATGGACACGTTTTTTTCTTTCCGTGTCTCACTACTAGTTTATTTGAACATCTCTCAGACGCAAAGATAATATTTTCTCGATGTTATGAATTAATTAAAACATTGTATGCTTGGTAGTTAATTACTTTTTGTTTTCTACCTATATTGTTTCAGGTCAATATCTGATTGTAGTATCAAGGGGTCAAGAGTGTATTATTAGACATTATACTTAATGTGTCTAAAAAGTTTAAAACCGTATTTAATTAAAATTGGTGAAGGAGCATTACCTCTCACTATAATTTTTCTTCTCCTTTCCCATTTATATATTTGATATTTATTAGTATATCATTTAGTAGTGTGTGTATTTTATATTATTATGTACACTTGTGTTTTTAAACGTTTTTTACTATGTTTGTAATGAGGTGTACAATAAAGTATATAATAAATAAATACATATTAATACGTATTTTTAGACACTATATCGGCCTAATTGGGCCTCTCATCAAACAGGGAAAGTAAACCTACGGACCTGAAGGTAGGGTACTTCTAAATAAAAATCGTTTCAATATTTCCTTTGGCTTTATTTCTAAACTTGCGAATCAGTATCGCGGTCACTGACCACAAATTCAGCGTACATACACAACTTAAATCAAACTTGATTTCGCGACCGACCGTTCTTAATCATACAAATATATCACAAGTAAATAAAGCATTATAACAGTTGTAGAATAAAACCAACAAGCTATCCTTAAGAAAAAGATTATTTGAAAATATGTTCCATTACAAATGAATTCAGGCAAGATTTTAAATATTTACAAACACAAACACAATATTTTTCGAGTCGAAGCATTCTAAATCTAAACATCCTAAATCTATAAAAATAGTTAAGTAACTGATACTTGGACAAATGTATACATTTCTACAAATTCGGTTTTAGAAAATTCTGCCTATGGGATAGCTTGTTTTTAACTTAAAAATTTAATAAATCTATATTGACGCACTTTTCTTTCTTTGATTTTATCATTGATTACAAACAATTTACCAGAACACGTATTTAAACTTGTCGTCTATTGAACTTTCAGATAATGTAAACAATCTACGGTCAGTTAGTATTTTATATTTGTGAAATTGATGGCTCCCTAAAATTGGCGTGGACTCATTCTTGTCTGCCGCAATTCCGTATGACAGAAACGTTATTTTTAGAACTCAATTTGAAAGTGAGTTTTTCATTTACAAAATAAATATATATTTCTTTACTTTGTCTCAAAGTTCGAGTGGTCTACGTCAACATATTTAAATATTATCACCAGAGATCGGAATAAGTAGACTATATTTACCTAATGTTCGTGGAAGTAAGTAACATAGAGTTGATCATACCTTCTGTAAAATCCCGAAATCATAAATGGAATCATGACAATTAAAACCCGGGATTATAAAAACATGAACTGGACTTTGAGTATAGTTACAAATGATTGATTTGAAGAATCAAAAGAAGAAAGAGTTGTGCGAAAACAAAGCTATTTAATTTAACAGTTTTAGTAGGTACGAAGTACGAACTCTAAAATCATAATTAGATTCTTAGATTCTTCAACATAATAATTTTGTTCAAATGTATTCAAAGCGCAATAAGTCATTTGCAATTTCTTAAATCTCGGGATACAATCGTCATGTTTATGATTCCGGGATTTTAGAGGAGGTATTATCAACTCTGTGTAGGTACTTACTTCCACGAACATGAGGTAAATATCGTCTACCTATTCTGATCTCTGATTATCACATAAAGTAATGAATCAAGAGTGAGTCGGTGTTTAGTCACAGTATTATGGCGATACCTACAGTTCAACTGATTCTATATACAGGCTGACTGTTTATATCCTCTATACAGATTGAATGTGAGTCGCTCCTCGGTACTGAACTAAAATACAATGCTTTTATGCTATAGTTTGCAACCCTGTCCATTACAAAGTGGAAATGGATCATATTTATCATAGAACGACCCAAAGTGGACACCTACTAGTATTCTCTGACAATCTTACCAAAGTGCAAGGAAAATTACGAAACATTTGAATTGTAAACTGTTCAGTGCTGCCTAGAGGCCAAAGTGGCAGTCCATATAAAACACAGGTCATCATCTGCCTTTTCCCAACTATATTGGGGTCGGCTTCCAGTCAAACCAGATTCAGCTGAATACCAGT
>NDFZ01000234.1:0-10488 GCA_002192655.3 Mamestra configurata | reverse complement strand
TATTATTATTATTAAGATATAATTCCAAAACCTTTTTAGGGTTCCGTACCCGAAGGGTTACAACCGGAACCCTATTACTAAGCCTCCGCTGTCCACCCGTCCGTCTGTCTGTCTGTCAACGGACTGTATTTCAAGAACCGTAATCAGTAGACAGTTGACATTTTCACAGAGTGTATATTTCTATTGACGCTATAACAACAAATAATAAAAATTAATGTGGGCTCCCATACAAGAAACATACGTACCCTTCGTGTGAGAGTCCTCTTCGCACTTTGCCGGTTTTTCACAAGAATCCCTACAAAAAAAAAATACTGTACCAAGCCAAACACAAGCAATATTTCTTAGAAAATATTATGTAAAAAAGAAGTGCGATTCTATCGAAGTAAAGTGGCTACCCTTGTCACCGTGAGAGAAAACGACAAGTACTTCCGAGACTGATATCAGCTGAAAGATCCTTTAGTGTAACAGACAGAGTCAATAGTAATGGACTGGCGTGTGTTTAGGCACTTAGCTACTTTTATGTGGGTACAGGATTTAAAATAGATGGTCGTGTGTTAGGCTCCGAAATATTTAAAATACCCTTTTCAGATTAAGCTGTCTTTTGAAGGTCTTGAATGAATACGACAGGGTTACGATTACGATTGTCTATATTAATATGTATTCCTTAGATAACATATAAAACTTAATTGAATAGTTTAATCTATATTCTATACTAATATTATAAATGCGAAAATTTGGATGTTAGGATGGACGGATCTTAATGAAATGATAAATGATATTTATTTTGCAAATAGGTTACAAGTAACTCTTTTACACGTCATTTTTTTTTGGTTATAATAATCTAGATGAGGCGGGTGTTTCCTATCTGACAACCCTGAGAAGAAACACCGAAACAAACTCAGAGGTCAAGTCTCTTTTGAAATCGAGACAATGCTGCAATGGTCAAAAAGAACATTTGGCACAGAGTTAGATTATAGTCTGGAATAACAAATAGGATAGTTTTTTGTTTTTTTTGGAGTGTATTTCCTTAGGATAATTTTCGACAATGACGCGGGCGGAGCCGCGGGCGGCAACTAGTGAAATATATAAAACAATCTATGTTGGGGACTGGGGTCGGCTTCCAGTGTAATCGGATCCAGATGAAGACCAGTATTAACGTAACTAAATAAAACAAATGTTGAGTGAACGAGTCCCTAAAACATCTGGACGATTGCTGCTGCTAACTGTTTAGGTACCTACGATAATATTTGATTTATTAAAAAGTNATATTAATATGTATTCCTTAGATAACATATAAAACTTAATTGAATAGTTTAATCTATATTCTATACTAATATTATAAATGCGAAAATTTGGATGTTAGGATGGACGGATCTTAATGAAATGATAAATGATATTTATTTTGCAAATAGGTTACAAGTAACTCTTTTACACGTCATTTTTTTTTGGTTATAATAATCTAGATGAGGCGGGTGTTTCCTATCTGACAACCCTGAGAAGAAACACCGAAACAAACTCAGAGGTCAAGTCTCTTTTGAAATCGAGACAATGCTGCAATGGTCAAAAAGAACATTTGGCACAGAGTTAGATTATAGTCTGGAATAACAAATAGGATAGTTTTTTGTTTTTTTTGGAGTGTATTTCCTTAGGATAATTTTCGACAATGACGCGGGCGGAGCCGCGGGCGGCAACTAGTGAAATATATAAAACAATCTATGTTGGGGACTGGGGTCGGCTTCCAGTGTAATCGGATCCAGATGAAGACCAGTATTAACGTAACTAAATAAAACAAATGTTGAGTGAACGAGTCCCTAAAACATCTGGACGATTGCTGCTGCTAACTGTTTAGGTACCTACGATAATATTTGATTTATTAAAAAGTGCATGACGTTATAGCAGTTCAATTGTGGACACAATACTGCATACGTGTCACTTTTGGTCAAATTTAAATTTATTTTGTAGCGTGCATCTCTTGTGGTCAAAATAAAAATTTCTTACTTTTTCTTAAAACAGACGTTTGTAAACCACCGCAGCAACCTTCGTGTTCAACGGAATTTACAGTGCCACTATTTCTTACTTTGTTTTTAAGCCCGGCGTTGCGGTTACAGCTGCTTCTTGCAAAAGCTGTTGGCTTCGAGCTTAAACTGCAAAAGATTGTACAAAAAGTCCGTGCTGCTAAAGTGTAGCGCACCTCAGAAGTACTACTGCATCGTGTAAGAATAGCCTTTAAATTGTAACATTTCTACGTAAATTGGGAATTATAATTGATTCCGTTTTTAAATCTTCTGATCACTTTATAACAATTACGATAAATGTTATAAAGTGATCTGGGGCCCTACTATGAAGTCTTAAAACGGTCATGATTCCGTTCTAAGAGGGAGACGAAGCTAGATATAGCAAATAGCACTATCCTGTTTACATCATCGGAATTGGATGGCATTAGCACGTCATAGTAGGGTTGCAGAAAGTCAAAGAAATCATTTAGAGTGTCAAAATTAAAAAAAAAAAAAACGGGTATAATATAAATCTATTCTACGTCAAGATTCGATATTTGGGATGCTGCCAATTATTATTAGGGGTAACACTCAATCACTTTTGCCAAACAGAATTCCAGATTAAATTCTAAAAAGTTCGTCGAATAACTTCTCACTCGGTTTTCCGGGTTATATGGTCGTTTTACAAAACCCTTAAAAAAAAACTAAGGATGCCGAAAAATATGACATCTTACATCAATTTTACAAGATGATAGAAAAATAACGAATTGAAATGTGACACAATCAAAAAATGACTAACATTTTTGTAAATGATTGTTCTGACTAAGTATTCTTTTGTTAATCCTTATAATATGAAGTTAGGGCCACAGGGTCTCAGTAAAGAGGCCAATCCATCAAGCTGGTCCGGACACGTGATTATTTAAACTTAAACACCAAGTACACACCAAATGTTGCAAGCTATTTAAAACCCATCCGGGCAGAGCTTGCGGTGACCCACTAAGTGGCTCTGAGCTAGACTACGAACTGTACCTACATAATTAAACCATTAGACCTCATGTTTAGGTACTAGGATAGTTTGCAAACAACTTTGGAAAATCAAGGTTTAAGATATTTTAGGCTGGGATAAATTAATCAATCAACTGTCGTATGTTATTGGACGATAATCCTGAAATGTTATAGGATTAGGAATATTTAACGAACGCAGCATCTGTGTGCATTCTGTGTCTGGGTGTAATTTGTCTATAATCTCTAAACATACTTATATATTTCTAAATCTGTATTTAGAAATATATAAGTATGTTTATCAGTTGTCTGGTGGCCATAGCACAGGCTCTGCCTAGTTTGGGATCGGATGTGAGTTGTCCCAAGATATTATTATTATAGATATTATTATAGTATTCTCAGTCATTGAAACTGCAGAATCAACAGTGGCGAAATTAGAAAAGCAAGGCATTGTGCTTTACGATTCGCGGTGAAACGATTCAACTGGCTCCGATCCAGGAACTAAATTAATCAGAAAAGAACAGCAGGGAAATACTAAAAGTCATAATTTAATCTGTGAAATATAGTCAAAATGTCAAAACCATGAATGCAGAACGCTGGTGTCATTGAGCCTTCTCTGAACAAACTGATGAAAAACTTATGTTTTTTGTCTCGAACCGACTTCTTCTTTATTCTTGAGAAACACTAAATTTTCATGAATAAGAAGTCTTAAACATTCTGTATAAACTTTGACAAGCTTCTTTGTCTACTGAAACACAAGTTATCCTATATCTAACTTAATTTGCGTCTCTCACTTTAATAAGAAACCTGATATTTTGCGTAGGTAGCATTAGCGGCGGTAATTACTCCCATAACTTACGACTACATTTTACACCTTTATTTTAATCATTGTAATACCCAAAAGTGGCAAAACGAAGCCACATAATTCTTACATAGAGTGAGTAGGTACATGCCTTAATAATTATGATCCTAATCTTTTTATGAGAGCCTATATTAGGCCGGGTACATACTGGTGGTCTTACTACACCTTCTTTAAACATTCTCTGTGTGACCCGAGTATAATTTTGCGTGGAATAATATTTCTATGACAAGGGTCGAGTTCAGGAATGCTGTGAGCAAAATTATTTAGGAAAGTCCTTGCTTTTAATCATTTGTTGGCAACATTTTTGGTTTGCATGACCCTGAAGTTTGCTATCGAATCGGTCTCCACATAATGAGGACTTCATTTCAGCTATTAGATTTCGAAAGCAATTTTATTCATTACTTAGGTACCTATATTTGTGTCAGTCCGTCAAATACATCTAACTAACTTCTGGAGCACACAATATTATTGTTTTAAAATTAAGTTGCTTTTTATTTGTACTACATTTGTGTGCCAAATGAACTAGTTTTCGTTTTTTCAACTAAGCGGTTCAAATGACCACTGTTTTTATGTTTAACTGAAATTTGTTGAGTTCTCTAAAATAAAAAACGCATTTTTTACAAAATCACAAGCACTACTTTATTGCTTGCTGAAAATTTTACGTGTGCCCAAAAAAACAAAAACGCTCCGTTATTTTTTCTTTAAATACAAAAATGTATGTGGACGCAATCAATAAATAAAATGGAACGTGTTCTGTTCACTGTTTTTATTCCCATTATGAAAGAAAAGCATTCAACGAAATGAATAATTCATCGAATGAACGTTATTGAGATTGTTTCATCATTCATGATGATAACATGCATCCATAATGAATAAAAGAACTCACACTGAACTGCATCCTACACTTATATTAATGATTTATTTAATAACGAGTTTCACGGTCATGAGTCTGAATGAAAATTGCTATTGAACTTGACACTGACGAAAGCACTGACTACAAGTACAATGACTACTAGGTACTAGTTTTAAAAAGAAACCACTGTTATTAAGTTTTGTCTGGAACTTGTTATAGGCAAAGTACCATAAAAATTGCATTAATGAGAGAAGTCTTACCAATACACCTAAATCAAGCGCATCGAAGAAAAAATTGTCGCAACTCATCATCTACCTATCCTTTTCCCAACTATATTGGGGTCGGCTTCCAGTCAAACCGGATTCAGTTGAATACCAGTGTTTTACGCGGAGCGGCTGCCTATTAGACACATCCACAACCCATTAAGTAACACGATACGCCCTGGCAAGACAGCTGAGAGATTTCTTGGCTTCCGATTACCCGTAACTACTGTCAAATATCAATTTAAATGTCCTTACTTTGGGTATTGTTCGTCAAATCGTTGAGCTCCTTAAAGTTTTAAGTTTGAGCTACACGATAACTGACAAATGCTTGCACTGTCTGGACAGGTCCACTCAAATCTGTGTGATACTTTCCTCAAAATACCACTTCAGACATTAACCTACATGGTTCTCATATGATTTGACCAGTACGATTGTAGGGACTTTAAAAGAGACTTTGACCTCTGAGTTTGTTTCGGTGTTTCTTCTCAGGGTAGTCAGCTAGGAAAGACCGGCTTCATCTAGTGTAAAAGTGTTATGTTTAACCTTCTTACAAAATAAATATCATTTATCATTATCACTTACAAAAGGTAGCCCGGACCAATAGTTTATCGTGCTTTCCAAGCTTTGAAGAAATTTTGGTATATTAAGATGGACACCTTGACAAGCACCACCATCTTAGGACCAATTTCGCAAGCGATACTTAATCCACAAGCGCCTCTAATCTAAGTAGTAATGTTTATACAAATTAAATCTGCGATTTTCCTATAATTTTACCAATATTAACGTCGCATATCTTCAAATGATATTTCAGTCCCAGAAAAAAATCAAACGTGAATATTCCTTAATGAATGTGACATAGATCGGATTCCCGTACCATTTCCGAATAAGATTTCGGAATTTCCGAATTGATTTTATTTACACGAGCATCTTTTCGAACGCTGAAAATTTGATGTACCTATAAAAGCAGAAATACTAAGGCTGAAGACACACAGCTTTGTCCCAAGTCCGTAAAAGAAAAAAAATGCGAAAAGCACAAGACTCAACGCAATGGACGTATTTTGGCTGAAAAGATGACGATGGTTATCCATGTATGGCTAGTTAGATATCAAGTGCTAAGTGCTCTTATCTTGTACGCATACGCATTCTTCATCTAATTGATACACTACATTATTGGTTTGGACGGGGCTGTGTACTTAGAGAATCACTTAAAGGCCTGGAATACACAAGTAGTACACAGAACATATGTGATTTTTATGGTTCCGCACCTCAAAAGGAAACAAACCTAACCCGTAGAGGACCCTTTCGTTGTCCGTCAGTCTGTCGGCCAGTCTGTCACTGACCATTTTCTACAACGGCCTACGGTCGCGTGGAGCTTTAAAAATCAAACTTCTAAGTCAACGCAATAAAATAATGTAACCGTTTATGCAACAGATTTCTAACATTCTTCTTAGTTCAAAACGGTGCTCCTATCTATGTGTCTTTAGCCTTACTCTTGAGACTTTTGACGTCGCGGCTATGTTTGCCTTTCAAAGTAATGTCGTCGGAGTTCCAAAAATAGTTTGTACCAGATAGTACCTACCTCACCTGACAACATTATTTTGTTTTACTATCACTCACGCGGTATGTTATGGGTACATAAACATAACGTAAACATAATTTATTGGCGTGTGCTCTATGTCTTTTGTTGACTTACTCGTAGATGTGGCTTCATGCCGTTATTTACTAGTTAATTGTTAATGCGACTAAGTTTTTTAGATCTTGCAAGGATGATGTTGTAGAAATGGTCTCTTGAAGAAAGAGAGAATAGTTTGAATCCGGTTTCTTTCAAAAAATGATCGACGTCACAAATCACATGTAAGATAGAAGTGATAGGCTGTTGATAACAAATGCAACAAATGATAGCAGATAGAGCGTTTTTGTTTTTTGAAATGAAAACTTATTTTAGCGCGATACGCATATTTTTAGATGAGATAAAATCTCTGGAAACGCGACACCGTTACGAGACGCAGCTATAGTGTGTGCATATATGCATGTACATATAGCAGACCGCGAACGCGTCTAGATAAATAAAAAATTAAAAAAATGCCATAAAATTTAAACAACTGTTGAGCCTAGTGTTTAAACAACCGATAATACAACAATTGTTAACTCCCGATTAATATTTTTTTTTTTTCACTTTGTCGACACTCCCGGAGTGCAACCCATATTTTTTTTTTCACAAGGAAATTACGAACCGACTGAAACGTACTTAAACTGACCGGTACATTTGTAAGTCAAGAAACGGTTTTATTTTCACCATTTAAACAACTTTTATCATTTCCATTTTTACACAATTCCTTCGTCCCGCGTCGCGTTCTTTATGGAAAGTTGCAAATTAACGAGCATCTGATTGTCTTTTGATTTAATTATGTAAATAGGCTCTTCTTCTGAAACCTTTATTCTCGAGGTGATTGCTTTTTCAATATAAAATATCCGTTTAACCATAATTGCGGTGAGGTCAGGTTTGATAGCCCCGGGCAATAGGGCTGTAGTCGATATAACACTGGATGTAAAGCTATGGTTAATCGACAAAACGATGTCATGCAACCAAATAGGGTATTCGACAAAAAAATCCAATTAGTCCGTAAGACAGATTTCCAAAAAAAATTAGGCAATTATTTTTTCTTTTGTCACGTAAACAAAAAATTAAGATGATACAGTACGTTGAAAACTTGTGGGACGTCACTTTTCAGTACACTTTTAGTGGAAAGTGACGTTACATCTTACGTTACTCCTTATCTTTGATTTGATTCGTATTGTCTATTAATTTGGTTAAATAAAAATACGTAGGTATTCAATATTTTTCGATAATCTTACTGACGGACTAAATATAATCATATTTTTTTAACCCAGGCAACATCGCTATTGTACGTATTATTTTGATTTGCTGTCATTTTAAATGACTTTGTAAACGTCAAATTTTTTTTTCCATTTTGAAACCACAGTTTTTTTTTTATGTTAGCATTTATTTTTCCTCTTCTGGGCAAAGGCCACCCCCATATCCATTCATTCTTTTCTTATGCCACTTTGAACCAGCCTTCTTGGTGCGCGTCAAGAGGCTCAATACAAATTAACATTCCCTCAGCGATAACGGTTGTCAAAAAGTCAAAATATAACCACATGACATTTCGAAACCTCTTGTCATCGCTGTCGCTGATAGAAGTACACTATGTCTAGAGCCTGAACTGAGGCTCTCCCCCCCGCCACCCCTTTTTGCGTCGGCCTCGGCAATAATAACAATAATATACTAAGAAAATTATCCGATAGATTAGTGAAAGGATACCAAGTTTAAATCACTGAATAAAACGAAGAAAACAATTTGAGACATCACCCTGCACTTTTGCACTTTATTGGAAAAACAAAGTCAGTGTATAAATAAAAACACTTAGGCGTCGAAGTATTCCTCCGCATCGCTGTCATCCGGAAACGTGCCCCAGAAGACAGGCAGTATTGCCACGTTGAATGGCAATGCTAGTTCTTTGGGCAAAGAACGAGCCTGTCCTAGGGTAACGCAGTGTCAATCAGTCGAGATATGTCCTTAAAAAGGAGACGCGCCCTCGGACCCCATGAAATGGGTACCTACTTACTTCGACGCCTAAGTGTTTTTTTTTTTTTGATAAATTTACATAGTCAGGTTAAATATGCATTAATAGTTAAATAAATAGTTTTAAGTTAGTAATGTAAATTTAATGTTATTTGAAAAATAAAATAAGTATTGTTTTCGTAAATACTGTTTCTATGTGTCCGAGTTTTCATAAGTGTATGGAGTAATTACTGTCTCTCTAAGGTAAAATCATAATAATTCCAGCAAGATAGACAAAGAGAATAAAACCATTACAGGTGTCTTTTCGACTCAAATACTACTTTCTCAAAGATACATTTTGTAATATTGCAGTAACTTTCAGTAAAAAGTTTCGACTAAGCTTGTTCTAGGAACTCGTCCGTCAAAGCTCGACTTGTAATATTCTGATTCTACTCTAGACTCAGTACTCGACTGACTTTACGTGGAAATTCTGTTCTGTAGACTTTAAAGGGACTTCTTGACCAATCGAGATGGAAGAAAATCGTGAATTTGCAAACTATAAAATACGTAGTGCACGGGATGTAGCACAAATATGTGACGGAATTGGTAAGTGAAGTATTTACCAATAAATGCACTTATGATGGGAAATAGGCTATGAGTTTGTAATACGTCAAAAATCGTGTTGGTATACAAATCAATTATATAGGTAGTTTATTGCAAGAGCCCTAGGTCTAACGTTACCGGGTCTGATAAATAGGCGAATATAAACATTAACTATACTGACAACGTAATAAAGAAAACTTAAGAAAATTATTTCGTACTACTTGTCGCTCACGGCTTCGCCCGCGTTAATGTCGAAAATTATCCCAAGGGAACGAACTCTCGGGATAAAAAGTATATTATGTGTTATTCCAGATTATAATCTACCTCTGTGCCAAATTTCATCAAAATCCGTCCAGCTGTTCTGGCGTGATTGAGAAACAAACATTCAAACTTTCGCATTTATAATATTATAGTATTGTTTAATTCTAGACAGAACCATTTTTTCCTTCATCCAGTAAAGTCTATTCAGCAAGCAACTTTCTCACAGTGTATTCATTTTGTTCTACACTTGAACATTTTGTCCTTTCAATATCAACACCATCATTCGTTTCATATTCAGATCGTAAACAAAGGGCAGATAATAATAACCGTATTTTATTTTGAGGGTTCACAAACCCTCAAAATAAAATACGGTCGTGTCAAAAAACCAGTTAAATATTAATTAGAACAAGGTCCCTTACGCTTCGCGCCTGAAATAATTATGTTTTGTTTTTCGCCTAGAATCATAATAAAAGAAAAACATTTTTTACTTTTCTGTGTTTTCAATTAAGTGTTTTGTGGTGGCGCGTGAACTAAGCTATCACGCACCAGCTTCAAAACCTATTAACCTAGAACGAAATAAATTAAATAAAATTCAATTTAATTAAATAAAAAACAAAATCTTTATGGAATGATATTGTACAGAACAGCTTATGACACAGGACAAAAGTGAAAACTTATACGATTTTATCGCAGCACAATAATACATCTTACACGCGTAGGTATTTTTAGTCAAATAAAGTGTTAAATTTTAAAAAATTAACACTGTATTGTTTTAACATATATTTACAAAATGTACGCTAATTACAATACATAATAATACAACACAATTCTTGAAATGATGCATGACTTGTTTATTACACAGTAAACTTAGCTAAAGACAGCAAATGGTATTGATAAAGTGGGGTTACGCACTGCATCCGATCCGAATCCGTGAAAATACGTTCCGAAGTAGTCATCCGAGGTAGTTTACGTACTAGAACCGACTTCCGTCATCTGTGAATCTTCAATTCGGAAGAAATATTGACGTACCGAAGTAGCCGTAGTACTGTTTTAGAAAGCCGAGCCGAGTAAAACCAATTTTTCACTTA
>NDFZ01000233.1:0-10486 GCA_002192655.3 Mamestra configurata | reverse complement strand
TTTTTTTTTCAATTTTAGAGTTGGTTTTGACAGAAAATGTTATTCATATATGAATACATTCACCTTCTAAAATGTTTCCACTTCCTAGACAGTAGGGCCATGTACAGTTCACAGAAAATGTTGCACCCATAGCAGACCTAACTACATCCCTGGTTGTTTGTTAGTAAAATAAATTAAACTATACCTACTTACATTAAGTACCAGCCAATACGACGCAATAAATAATGTCTGGTTAACTATGAAGATTCGAGTACTTATATGAAATTATAAATTATTTTTATTTATCATTAAATCGGGCGAATACATCCGGAATTTCGTTTCGGAACTTTTAATCGTGTCAACATTTTTTTTTCGAGATTATTTTTCTGTGAACTTCGATCTCGCCTGATATACATATAACTTTCCAGAAAATTACGAAAAATATACTACAGCACAACCGTCAGGACAATTACAAGATTCATTTCAGAATCTTTCAGGATATATTCAACCGATTTAATAGAGGAAAAACATCTTAGAATGCATCTACTAATAGATAAACACATAAATTATTGAAGTTCATACTTTTACCTATTGGCTAATATTATTGTTCGCCTCGCGTTTGACCACAACCACACCTGATGGTAGAGTAGAGTAGAGTAGGGACTGCTTTTCCGCACTTAGACTCCCATTCGGTCCGTTGAGCGTAGGTGTCCTGGCTACGTTAGCCAGCCTAGCTCCGCCCAGAAGCACAGAAGCTTCCTGGGAGCCTCACCTGATGGTAAGTGATGATGTGGTCGAAGATGGAGCACGCTTGCCTAGAAGTAACCTGTTAACTCTTGACTTAAAGACCCCCAGGTTGTAGCTATCATTTTAACATGATATTAGACATTTAATCATATTGATAAAACCAAGACATATTTAGTCAAGTAATGTGAGCAAGTCTATCTATTAGGAGATTATTCTAAACGTTTTTCATATAATAGTAATAGCACAATTTATATATATTTATTTATAAAGAAACAATCAATTCTCTGGTACTTTCGTTGTTCTGTGGTTTGTACGATTTGATATTAATATTTAATAATTGTGGCAATAATTTATTAAAATCAGAATTAAATTCACGAGTTATTATTGTTTAAATGTCGAAAAATTTTCAAATTATTATTATAAGTAAAACATGTCAGTTTAGTGCGTCAAAATATCCATTTATCTAAGTTTGAAGACCAAAAATTGATTGTTTCTTTTAATACATTTTCATCATTCATATCTCAACATTCATTAAAATATGCGTTCTCTATTCATACTACGAAACGCCTAAACCAATAATGATGCAGCTACAATGGATCTATAGATGGTATCTAAACATTCTATAATGAATCTATCAATGGGGGTGGCAGTTCGAATTCTATGGTTTTCCTTTTCTTTATTTAAATCTATTTCGAAATAAAAATTGAATTATAATTTATTTAGTTACAAGGCACGTAAATTGTTATTTTAAACTTATTATATTTTTGTTTGTAAAAAGCTTATTCCTCTTGTTTTTCGTTGAAGATATTGGGACGGATGACTTTGACTTATGTACGATTCTTACCGACCGCGCCTCGTCGAAGAAGCGCATCAGACTCATTCTGCAATGTGTTTAGGGAAATGGAAGCGTATCTGAAGGATTTAAATGTCATTTTTTAATGGAATATACATATACTTATACANTCCTCTTGTTTTTCGTTGAAGATATTGGGACGGATGACTTTGACTTATGTACGATTCCTACCGACCGCGCCTCGTCGAAGAAGCGCATCAGACTCATTCTGCAATGTGTTTAGGGAAATTGAAGCGTATCTGAAGGATTTAAATGTCATTTTTTAATGGAATATACATATACTTATACATTTATCTGTCTAAGATTGTAATGACCTGTTTACTTTACTGACATATTTTTAATTGAATTATTTGTTTAATGTAATGACATGCCATCTGAATTGGAGCTGTAACTGTAATTGCTTGTTTATGTAAATTTAGTACGCCATATATTGGCAAAACATAGCGCATACCTATGTTCAACAAAATAAATGGTTGATTGATTGATATATAACAAATGAACCCTTTCGTACCTGCTCGCCCGCTGCGGTAACCGCTCGGTTAACATTTAAATATGACACTTAAGTACTTCACAGTCGTTTCATTTTCCGTTAACTCATTGTAAAATGCGATTCGATTCGGACCGACTCGCGACATTCGGTTTAAATCGTGCCTTATTCGTCTATTGGAAGATATCATGATATGAATAAAATATTATTGAAGTAAGATATACTTAAATATAAAAAAGGCAGGTTTCTAGAAAGAAACTATAGGGCGTAGACAGTGCCATCTAGTGTTGCAAATTCGAAACTTTAACGTTAAGAATACTTGACTTTGTCACTTCTGTGCTGCCACCTATAGTTCCTGCACGCTCCCTATTGACCTGTCACAGATTAAACTAAGTCAAGGAGCTATTGGCTGATGACAATTCATTCCACCAATCACAGCGACTTATAATTTTGGTATAATTTTCGTTCCAGAAACTAGGCTTCAGAAACTTTATTTTATATTAAGATTGTAATTTCTATTTTTCACAACATTTCAAAATTTTATACATTCAATATATAACATTCAATAAAGATATCTTTCTCATAGAATCTAAAAAACTTCATATGTAATCGGAATTATTTTGTACCAGCTTTCTCATTAATTGTGAAAAACTTTGCATATAATTGTAATTATTGCTCGATATTACATTCTATTGCTATCTCACTTCAAAGATAAGGACAAAAAGTATTTATAAAGCGATTATACACGGTCAAATTAAATGAAATGGTGAAACTTCACGGACATTTTTTTTTTTTTTTAAATTTAATATGAGTTTTCTCTCTAGTCTAGGTCATAGATGACAGAGACAAAGTCGAGGTTGGAGCGAAGAAGCCTGTTCACTCTAATTTTGAAGAGATTAGGGTTGTATGCGTTCGGAAACACAGACGCAGGCAGAGAGTTCCACTCCTTTGCTGTGCGCATTATAAAAGATGTTTGGAAACGTTTATTGCGAATTGGTGGAATTGCAACAAGTTAGCGATGGTAACTTGCAGTGCGTCTAGAAATTAGGACACAGCCCGGAATATGGATTCTTGTACTGTTCATGACAATACTCTTGGCCCCTGGACTTATATGGGAAATAAGGGTGTACAATACAGACGCCAGCACACATAGCTACCCGAAACTGTCAAATTTTCCCAATTAACCTTGACCATAATGCTTTAGCGATAAAGTTGAAACTCTATTAAAGAAATTTGACAGATGGTTGTAGATTGCTGTGCTGTCGTCTGTACACCTTTGTCTAACCCTTCAAGGTAGAAGTTATGTTAGATTAATGGTGAAACTTAACCGATGACCGTTATCTTTGTAAAGTTTCGCTCGTTCATTTAATTTGTACCCATAATCATCAAGGTTTTTATAAATAAATAGTGGTAAATACTAGTCATCCGTCCCAATAATTATATAGTTATTATTCACAACACCAAAAAATGACAATATGTTAACAAATTTATTGTCAGTCGTCAAATTAAGGACCAATCGAGATCGAATGCTACTGTCTACATCCAGAAAACGAGATAACTGCTAAGGTATCGTACACATTCTCTTTTTTCTTATTTTGTTAAAAATTGAACGGTATTTCTATGATTTTAAGGTAAATATTCTGTTATCCAAGTAACGCGAATATTTTGGCGTAAGTATACGCCATATTTAGTACTTTATATTTAAAATCCTCCAGCATGGAGAAGCTGATGGCTAAACATAAACAGCTGCACGGGTCGAACTTCAAGGTTAAGCAACGTTTGCCGAGGTCAGTCCGTGGATGGGTGACCGTCCGTTACAAACCGAGTTTTCACCGTGCCTCTGAAAGCACGTGAAGCCGTTGGTCGTTAGTCATTTAAATTGTTTTTTTTTTAAGGTAAGTAAGTACTTATATCTCGTTTCCTAGAGAAAGACTTCGATATATAAACACAATGATAAATAAATAAAATTAAACTGTATACCCATTCCGCCACACATTTGATAGTTACAACGATGTGTTTGACAGGAAAGCACACTTTATCTTCAAGGCATTAAGGTTTACAATTGAACACGTTTTGCAACTTACCTACGATATTCCAATTCTGACTTAGAACTACCTTACTTTTCGAATTACATTTAATTTTTGGTGCACACATCCAGACACTGACAATCAATGAATTTTTAACCCCTTATCAAATGCGAGATTTGCGTCCAAACGATTTACGTCTTTACTTACCAACCATTTAAAACCATACTGAAGCCAAAATCCGCAAACATGAAGCCGAATCATTATCGATACAATCCAAGCAATGAAATCACTACAACTTATCGATAAAACTCCCGCGCATCACTACTTCTTACAAGTAAAGTTTCCAACCAATTTTGCCTACCCAATACAAAAAGTAACAACAACCAACACACAACCACTCAAAAACAAACCCTAACACCTAGACACAAAGCTCAAATTCCTGTCAAGCACACCACACTGATGTTACCTCGCGCGCCGCCGATAAGGTCCGTATAATATAATGTTATAAATTGACAATGTCACTCAGTCTTCTTTCTTATCTTGTTGGGATTTCGGAGACCCTTCCGCCGAAGGGGGCCGATCCGATTCGCCTTCTTCGGAAACTGGAATGAGAGAGGTAGTTCTTGAGATAGAGTAAGCACAGTATGGCACTAAGTCCCGGGGCCCGCTAAGGCCAGTCTGCCAGGGTTGCGGAATTTGTTCGAAAGAGTCACCGCGGCCCTGGAACGCAAAGGGCTTTAGAAGGAACACGGACGGGTTTTAGTTAGTAAGAGTCTGACACGCCCTTCCGCTCCACCCAGAGCGGAAAAAGTAATTTGATGATTTCCCATCCTTAAAAAAAAGGGCACTAAGTCCGCCTTTATACAGGGTTTTTTTCCTTAATTATTAAGGTGTTAAATATTCAGAAAAAGTTACACCGTTTTTAAAATGTATTTGGTGAAAATACATTTTAAAAACGACAATATTGTTCTTATTTCGCTTACAAAATATTATGTTCTATTGATTAAGCACATAAAAAATGTTTTTTTTTTTAAATTTATTATGCTCTTGACTCTAGTCTAAGTCATAGATGACAGAGACAAAGTCGACGATGGAGCGAGCTTACCCAGAAGAAGCCTGTTCACTGTAATTTAGAAGAGATTAGGGTTGTATGCGTTCGGAAACACAGACGCAGACAGAGAGTTCCACTCCTTTGCTGTGCGCATTATAAAAGACGTTTGGAAACGTTTAGTGCGAATAGGTGGAATAGCAACAAGGTAGGGATGGTAACTTGCAGTGCGTCTAGATGTCCGATGGCATGACTATGCTCCGGTTTTTTTTTTCAAATCATGTAGGTAAGGTTTCACTTATGTTTTCATTTATCCACTCGACAAAAGTGTTTATGCATTATAATGTAATCAATAGGGTATCTGACACATTTTCTTTTTATTATTTGCATCAAATAGTAACTGAATCCAAAATCGAAAATAGAAAGGTTTTTTTTTTAAGCCGTTAAAAATTAATTAATAATAATAAATTCATATATTCAGGTAATTTACACCCATTGCGCAGTAACATTAAAAATAAAAATACCTAAACATTAATTCGGACAACACAACAGAAATAAGTAATAAAATAAAAATTATGATGTCAAACAAATACATTATATTAAAATTCCGAAATTAAATTAAAACCTATAAAGATAGAAATCCTTCAATTCAGGTAGAAGGAGCACTATAAAAAACAGAAATAGGATGCACGTACTGACATGTGACGTCACCGTCAGTAGACTACACGCGTGCAAAAGAGATTATACCAATATTTGAAATGCTAATTGCTGCTTCATTAATTTTACTACTCATTTTAACGGTGTTTTCAGAAAAAAAAATCTCTTTATATTATTTGTTGTGTCATATAAAATACTGTACAAAAATAGAGACAGGAAAATAATCTATTTTTTTATGTTTTTCTTGAAACCTCTCATTTTCAAGTGATAATAAAACATACCTTGCTTCAAAGCCCCATCGCCAGCATTCTTATCGTCATCGCTGTCGCTGGCGGAGCTCGGCACGGACGAGTCGTCGCCGCTGCCTGCAGATACATGGTGGGGAGTTATGTAGGAGGCACGGTTAGATATGGTATGCTTTTCACGAATATACAACGTGTAACAGAATAAACGTAATACTTGAAAAGGGGATATGAAGAGCTTTTTCTATGGGACCAACACTGAAATCGCGAAAATAAAATGGACTTCCCCATTCATGTATATGTGCATTCGACAAAATGTACTGCCCTACTATGAAGTCTTAAAACGATCATGATTCCGCTCTAAGAGGGAGACGGAGCTATACATAGCGAATACCACTATCCCGTTAACATCATCGGAATTGGATGGCATTAGCACGGCTGCTGAACAGCAGATTTTTTTCAAGATTTTGGGTTTGGTCCCATATTAAAACCGGAAAGTGCCCTCTGTCGATGCGACGCCGTGTTCGGGTTTGCCATACAAATTAATGCTTTATTAGGACAACACCTCAAACTTGATTAAGTATCGGAAAAATCTTTCGCTAGAACATTTTCATCATGTCAATTTAAGTAATTACCAGAGATCGGAATAGGTAGAGTATATTTACCTAATGTTCGTGGAAGTAATTTGCAATTTCTTAAATCCCGGGATACAATCATCTTGTTTATGATTCCGGGATTTCAGAGGAGGTATTATCAACTCTATGTTACTTACTTCCACGAACATTAGGTAAATATACTCCAATCTCTGGTAATTACTTAACTTTACAACACGATATCAAGAACTAGTTCAATAATATATAATGTAATTAATGAAGATGCCATGACACTATTTACAATTCAAACATAATGAATGTAGAAGGAGATATTCAATATAACATAATACATGCTGCAGCAGCTCCGAAAAGCCTAAAATCGCTTATAACTAACTAGCTGACGCGCGGCGACCATCCATTCCATATACCTTGACTCCCCCGTACCTAGGAAAGCTCCTGGATGTCATTTGTGGATCTTTGAAAGCCAGAAAATTTGACACAAGTTTTGCCAAGCGGTATTGTGTTTCTCAGTTAGTGCGTTATGGAAGTCAGAAAACCGGTCAAGTGTGAGTCGGACTCTCAGACGAAGGGTTCCGTACCATAAACCAAAAAAAAGCACGTTTCTTCTATGAGAGCCCCCTTTAATTTCCCCCTTCAAGTTAATTACATTTTTATTATTTGTTGTTATAGCGGCAACATAAATACATCATCTGTGAAAATTTCAATTGTCTAGCTATCACGGTTCATGAGATGCAGCCTGGTGACAGACAGACGGACAGTGGAGTCTTAGTAATAGGGTCCCGTTTTTACCCTTTGGGTACGGAACCCTAATTAGCAGTCGCTCCATGTAAAATACTTGTACCCAGCTGCATCTGGAAGACAACCACATAGTTGGGACAAAGCTACGCAGATAGGTACGTTACCTCGCATTTTATTCTGTAAAGCCAGCAGAGGTCTGGCTCCAAATACAACTGTTTTTTTTAAATGATAATACTTGCGTTTGACTACAATCTCACCTGATAGCAATGTTATGGTCGTCGATGGAGAACGCTTGCTAGAAATAACCTACTCAATCGATACTTAAATACCCCCCAGTCGTAGCTATCAGTTAACACAGACTCGAGCAAGGAGTTCTACTCCATAGCTGTAAGCAAAGTATAAGTATTCCCGGTAAGTTTTGTGCGTATGGCTGGGATGTCCACCATATACCCCGACACCGTACATTTTGTAGATGTATAAAGGGTATGCGGAACAGGGTGTAAAGTCCCGCAAACCTCAATAGAAAAGGGAGGATCCTCCGACCAGACGGTTGTTGTGTCTGGTGGGCAACAGCCCGATGGTTGATATTCGGACTGTTGTATATGTTCAAATCGCACGGAAAACTTCAAACTTCTTTGACGTAGTTCATTGCTGGCGGTATAGATGTCGCTGCTTTACTATTTGAGGCGGCACTGATTTATGGACGTTAGTTTTTGGGCCTGATATAACGCTTACCTCGCATAGAATTCTGTAAAGCCGGCAGAGGTCTGGCAGCCAGCAGGGGCGCTGCCGGCCTCTGCTTACGAGCGGGGTTGAAGCGGCCGCAGTACGCGCACACGTACGATACGTAGTCGAATTCCTCAGCCATCGCCATTCCTGGGGAAGATTCATAGAAACATGATGCTTGTATTCTTAGAAGGGACCAAATATGCAGAGGTGTGTAACCAGACAGTATTTCTTTTTGTTTTAAAGTGAAACTTTTATTACATCGTCTCAAATTTTTTGGTCTGTGTGTCGCATGTCGCGTGACGGTCGGCCGCGGAGTAGGGATAAAGTGAAAGGCGCTCGTCAGAGCAGCCGAGGCCAATATGGCGGCGTCTATAGTTCCATCAGCTGACCGTGTAGTGTATAGACTATTACTCATTTGTGCCAGTGCTCCACGCTAATTTGTTTGTTTTTATCAGTGTTTTTTTATACCCTTAATGGAATATTATTCCGAAAATTTTTAGTTAAATATCTATAATGTGAAAAAAAGTTTCACTTTTACCGTGGTTTCATAAAACTACACAATCCTTTTTTTGTTTAGTCTATGCTTTCACAAAACCACAGAGGGCAAAGGCTTCCCGTGCTAGTCCTTAAGCGTAAGTCATCTCGTCACCCATTCTGGAACTGCCTCGGCGGAGACATCCATCTTCAGGCAACTACTATCAGTAATTTTAATTGAGTAGTGTTGTGTAGTTTCTGCCTACCCTCAAGAGCGAGAGGTATGAGTTTGTGTATGTAGTGTAAGTAATGGATTACAAAAATTGATGTGCCCGACAGGGTCCATAATTGTTTCTATTATATTTTTTATTTACCACCTTATGTGGACATTATGGATTGCAATAAACAATTTGAGATTCGACAGCACTTCGGACAGCTTGATCCAGGGATCCAAACTAAGAATCTATTTTTTCGGCCTTTCGTTGAACATATTTATTTATTTTGACATTTTACTAATGGAGTGGGAGGCTTCCGTTTCTCCATTAAAGAAATAATCACAATATTTGATTCTACCGATCTAAAACACATCTGAAATACATTGCTTTTAAGCGACAAGGCCACGTTTGTACAATTATTTCTGTGCTCATAGTTTTATTATTACCATACAAAATCTCTAAATAATTTATTACTATTCTAAAAAAACTGTGTTAGTATAGCAAAAATTAAAATAAACACAATTCACTCAAAAGGGGGAGGGGGGTTCTATCGCCATGCCACATGGAAGGGAAACACTTCAAATATTGGATGAGACAAATGTCTCATCTTTGTCTTAGGGAAAACATTTGTTTAATGTCATAGTATTACCTAAACAATTGCCTTATAATAACATCCTTCTTGGAATACCTAAGTCCTTGTTAGAGCCGAAAGACGCCCCACTGCTGGACATAGGCCTCCCTCAAGTGTAGCCACATCGGCCGGTCCTGTGCCTCTCATTACCAGCGAACTCCCGCGACCTTTACCAGGTCATTGGTCCATCATCAACATTTCAGTCGAAAGACCTCCAGTTCTGAACATTGGACTCCCTCAAGCGGCGCCACGTCTCGCGGTACTATGCCTCCTGCATTCAACTGATTCGCGCAACTTTCACCAGGTCATTGGTCCATCATCAACATTTCAGTCGAAAGACCTCCAGTTCTGAACATTGGACTCCCTCAAGCGGCGCCACGTCTCGCGGTACTATGCCTCCTGCATTCAACTGATTCGCGCAACTTTCACTAGGTCATTGGTCTTGAAAACTACGCATGAATAAACTAACCATATTCTGTTCAATTTTAAAATGGCTACTAAGTCTGGACGCCAACTACTTCCCGTTTGGTCACACTCCCGCCATTTGCCACAAATGCAGTAAAAACAAATGAATAAAAGTGGCGTAGCTCCTTTGTCACTTTTTAAGTACTTTACCCTAAAAAAAAACACCTTTTTTGATATTCTTACCGTTATGAGAAGAGCACTCGGAACAAATGAGCGCCATGCGATGGCTGGGGCCGTCCTTCAGAAGGAAATCCACCACTTTGTCCAAAGCCGAGCGGTTTCTTTCTGGTAGAGGGCGAGGGAGCTGGTCGGACTGGAAAATACATCATTTTCATGTTATATTTCAGCACTTAAAATATTGATTTCGTTTAAAAACATGTTTCAGGGGATGAGACTAATATAATCTTCTGGTTTTCATGTCTTGATGTTGGACCGGCTCACAGTTTTCTGAAGGCTTATTCGGCTTTCAATGACCAATTTGGTAGTTTCTTCATGGTTCATGGAAAAATAAATCGCGATAGCAATATGAGATTTGCTGGTAGGTGGTCGACGATGGAGCACGCTTGCCTCGAAGTAACCT
>NDFZ01000231.1:0-10480 GCA_002192655.3 Mamestra configurata | reverse complement strand
AGTTGGTGGCATATACCTGCTGAAGTGGCATTGCATACTATACCCACTTACCCAGTCGCTTGCCCTCATAGATTTAAATACTATATTAGTCAATGCCTGAACTTCACTTAGTTCGTTTTCAAATAAATGAAATGGCAAGAAGGATTACAAAAACGCAATTAGTTATAGGAAAAATATTATTTTTTATTCATGTCCTGAATTTAAAATGAGCTGTTTACAAAGAGCTTTATGAGATATCTACCTGTATCACTCTGATTATTCACAGAAAATGTATTCCACATTGATTTAACTGTTAGCTTATTGCCCATTCCATAAATTGCTTGCTGCAACGATATGGACTTAAAAATAGACATAACAATTTGCTTAAAATGAACAACTTGGCACTATTGGTATGAAATACACTTAACATAAGGGCCGCAATAATCTAATGAAAATGTTAAGTCTGTTACCAACTAAATCGTTTTCACACTGTGTCCATAGATTCTTCGTTTAGAGGCTCGGTTTCCATCTCCATGTCTCTATCTTCGACTCCAGACGCGTACTTCAATCTGAGCTTCTCGTAATGTAACTGCTCTTTCGAAGACACAGATGGCTTGCATTTCGCGAGCGCAGTTCTGAAGTCTTCGAAAGTGACGAAAATGTCACCGTCCAGGGTGCCATTTGCGATGTGATTCGTCAGTGCATTCGTAGCGGCCGCTCGCACCAATCCAGCCAGATCGGCGCCTGTATATCCGTCTGAGAGTCCGGCAATAACCTGTAAATCTACGTCAGGTCCCAGATTAGGCTTTGTGCCACCTTTGGTAAGCTTCTGCAGTNTAACTTGTAAATCTACGTCAGGTCCCAGATTAGGCTTTGTGCCACCTTTGGTAAGCTTCTGCAGAATATCGTACCGGTCTTCCCTAGCCGGCATTCCAACGTACATAATGCGGTCCAAACGGCCCGGTCTTAACACCGCAGGGTCAATGATATCAGGTCTATTCGAAGCTGCTAACACGAAAACTCCTTCGCGTGTTTCTATGCCGTCCATTTCAGTGAGCAACTGATTTACAACTCGGGCGGCGCCATTGTTATCTTGCGATGTTCGCCGCGGACATAGGGCATCAAATTCGTCGAAGAATATCACGCAGGGAGCAGAGTTTCGCGCACGTCTAAAACACGTACGAACAGCTCTTTCGCTCTCGCCAACATACATGTTCAACAACTCAGGACCCTTCACTGAAATGAAGTTCACTCCAGCTTCATTTGCGACAGCCTTTGCCAATAAAGTTTTGCCACAACCAGGTGGCCCACAAAGTAATACTCCACTAGGAGCTGATAATCCAAGCTTAGCAAGCTGATCTGGGTACTTCACTGGGGCTAACACAGCCAACTGCAACTCTTTACGAACTTGGTTTAAAGACCCAACATCATCCCATGTGACATCTGGGACAGTAACAATACCTTCTCTTACTGCACAAGGTTTAGTGGTTTTAAGAGCTTTAACAAAATCTTCATGTCTAATAGCAAGCCCAATCAGCTCTTCCCGAGTATAAGGTGTATCCTCAAGAAGTCTCAATACCTCATCAACAGGATCTACTGGTTTCTGGATAGGAATAGGTTCAATTATATGATTTTCTTCTGGTTTTTCAATTGTTTCGCTCAATTCTGATATGGGTTCTTCATTGTCTTCTACGGTTTCTTTTTCTAATTCAGGCTCTGGAACGACTTCAGGAGCATCACCTGCACTTGGTGCAGCTTCCTCAGTTGATTTGTCCCCATTAGGTATAATTGTTTGTACATCATTAGGTGGAGTTACTTCAACGGGTTTTATCTCTTGTTTAGCTTTAGATGCATCTATTTCTGTAAAAATCCTCTTCACAGCATAAGTGCTAGCCTTATTAACAAGTGCTTGTAAATCAGCTCCTACAAACCCAGGAGTTATTTGAGCTAAAACATTCATGTCCACATCTTCACCTAAAGAAATATTTTTACAAAGAATAGTCATTATCTCTTTCCTAGCACGTAATGAAGGTATACCTAATGTGATTTCCTGTTCGAGGCGGCCAGCCCTTCTTAGAGCAGGATCTAAGGCATCTGGATTGTTTGTGGCAGCAAGTATGAGAACAGATTCATTATTATCAGTCAATGAATCTAAGGATGCCAGTAACTGGGCAACCATTCTCTTCTCCATGTCTTTTTGTGCAAGAATTCTGTTGCCGCAAACTGCATCAATCTCATCGATAAACAACACACTAGGAGCAACTGAAACTGCCCTCTCAAAGAGCTCTCTTATTCTTTCTTCTGATTCTCCCGACACTCCTCCAACTAATTCTGTGCCTGTAATAGCAATCATAGGTAGTTGAAGTTTTCCAGCAATAGCGTGCGCCAACAATGTTTTCCCAGTCCCTGGTGGTCCATGTAGCAGTGCCCCTCTAGGAGCTTTTATACCTAATTGACTGTACACTTCTGGATGCTTCATATGCAATATTAAATCGCAGATCTGTGTTATAATTTCAGATATACCACCAATGTCATTAAAACTAACCTTAACACTTTTGACATTGCCAATATCAACCTTTTTCTTTGGTGCTACAATTTTGGTTGAATCAACTTTCTTCTTTTTCTCATTTGTATGTTGATGCTGTTGCGATTTGGCGGCCGCACTATCAGTCGCCGTACTATTTGCGTTTCTGATCGGTATGTGAGGGGTTATGGTAATTTGGTCATTGATTTTCGGAAGTTTCGGTGCCGCACTGCCGTCGTCATCGCTGCTCAATATGTCTATAGGCTCCCCAGACTTGTCTGTGTTGCGTCTGTTGGATGCTGGCCGTTTTTTATCCTGCATCTTGTACATGGCGAGCAGGCGGTCGTTCAACGCACTACTATTCTCGTCTAATAACTCTAAATCAGATTCTTCTTCCGATCCGTCGGATGTAGAAGCTCCGTCAAGTCCGTAGCTCTGTAATACGACTTTATAGGCACTCTCCACCATCTGACAGAAGGCGTTGTCGCTCCTGTTGTTGTACTCGCGGTAGCGCTCTTTCAATGAACGCGCCATTTGGCTAACATCGACGAATGTCTTGTCTACATTCTCGGCAAGATAATTCTTCACACGCGACACAATAACTGGGTCGTTTATAGTCTTTTGTCTTGTTTGGTGTTTCTTCATTTTGTACGGAATAAAGTAATAAAATTAATTTCGTTTGTAAAGTCGAATTTATAAACTACTTCTTCGTAAAACGCAATGTTTGACAGCGGCGTCGTTGAATCGATGGATTTATTGCCATAGTAAAAAAATATTTTTACAATCCACACATGGTTATAAGGCTGCCTATTCACAATACAATTTCTGAGATGAAGGAGGAAGTGATGAAATGAAGAACCTTATTTATTTTATTTTTTTACAGATTTCCGAAAAGAACTTTAACTTAAAAATAGAAGCAACGACTGATGAGGATCTTCGAGACAAGTTTCTTAAAATTTTCATGAAACTGACATCGATGGATAAAAAAATCAGTGAAAGGTATGTTTGATTTTAGTTTAGTTACCATTTATGAATTTAAAAACGGTAGTAATTGCATATTTTGTTTCAGGTGTTTGGAAATTAATGATTGGAACTTTAAACTTGCTTTAGAACATTTTACTAAACTGTTAAAGCTAAACAACTTAGACTCACTAACTCAAGAGGCGCAAGCTGCTAGCTAAATCTATTTTATTTTATTCTATGCATATGAATGTGTAGAATTTTATGTAAAATTATGGTCCTGATTAAATAAACTATAAATAATTCTACCTTTTATTCCTTAAATTAATCCTCCACCGTTAAGTTTGGACTGGTCTATGCAGGTGTGAAGAAACAAGGGGCGCCACTGTTAACAAAATAAAAGTATATTTGAAGAGTCCTTTAGAGATTACAAAAAAAAAACATTCTGGAGGTTATTTTTGTGTAGGTGGTCACTAATGCCAAACGCCTTTACAGGGTGTTTTTAAACTTACCTTATTTTATATCCTAAGAAAAACAAGGAACTAAATTATTGTACTTGTTTGCTAATAAACAAATAATGATTTAGCTTTGGGTCAAATAATTACAATCGCCGTAATATAACTCTCAAAACACTGGGACACGCCTTGGTTATGTTTTTCGGTAAGGTGAGAGTACTCACGACCAGCGTGCGTGTATGACCAGTTGTATAAAAACCGAACCAAAAGGACGGTTCTTAGCAGGTGGCGTTCAGAAGTTTCTGCCTACACCCATGGGAAAAAGGTCCACACGCTCATGTATGTGTATTTTGAATACAAACCCCGTGACAATCTCCCGAGTGCTTCTATGCACTTGGAGAACTGATCTCAGATTCATGACCGTGTCTACCAACGCCAGTCGCTTCCATATTTGGTAAATAATGAGTACTCTATTGGTACTAATATCAGTACTCGAACAACAAAATTGGGACCTTAGTAGTTTAAAAAAAATGATGAGAAGGTAGTCACGCTCCCTTCAGCTACAGCTATTCTAAGTTTACAAATAATATGTACTCTTATATGTGATTCATTTCGTAAAAAACAGAACTTAAAACATTTGCAATTACCGAGAAATCAACGATGATAACTTTCGCGCGTTCAGCAGGACCACGAATTTTAATGTTGATTCTAAGTTTGAGCTTGTCGCTTTCCTCAAACCTAAGGTCCGGGGCGGTAGTCACGGACATGTCAGATTGATCGTCTAAGGTCTCCCTAACACAGTCACAGACAGTCAGACAGACTAGAGGCATATAGGATCAGCTAAGCTATGCACAAATATTCGATTACAATTACATCCCGAAACGAATGGTTGTGATTCTGTAAGGTTCGTGTAGGGAGAATGCTACAAAATGATAATTTATTATATTAGATAACATATTCTACTTCGAATTGGCTTGCTTTCGTTTAGCAAGAATGTAGCATTATTGCTAAACAAACCTTACAAAACCACAACCATTTGTTTCAGGATGGAATCGAATGGCTGTGAATAGATATGCAGGCTAGAATAAAAAACAACCTGTAAGTAATTTATTACAAATGAAATTTTAATTACGACGCATACATACAAATCTAAACTACACAATCATTTCAAGATGTCCTGCATATTCGATGATTTGTCCCGCAAGCTCGGCAGAGGGCAGGGTTCCTGCGGCGGCTGCGCAAGTTTCTTCAGCGGCATTGAAATGGTAGCAGTTGTCAGCACCGAGGACCCAGTTGCGCTGAAAAATTAAAATGAAATCATGTTTTTAACCTTTTGAACGCCATTGTTACGTATATATGACAAGCAAGCGCGTGTCCTGTATGCCAAACATGACAAATTTGTGACGGCTAATTTGTGGCTTGGCGTCGAGGGCACGCCGATGCGTTTTTGCTCTGGCATTCAAAAGTTTAAATGTTATTTATATAATATTCTTCCTTTCCCTGAAAGAAACCAAGATTTATTATTAAATTCAACTTATGCCCAGCTGTAGGCAAAGTGAAGCTGGATACCACAATAAAAACAATTGTACCTATTTTTCTGTTCCCTTTTTCTTATTTATTTGTTAAATGTGTGTACATAAACTGTTAAATAAATAAATAAATAAAATAAATTAGTAATTAAATGCTGCCTTCATCTATGATATATACCCAATTCTGCTGGTCTACAGCAGAATTCTGTACCAATTCTGCTGTAGACCAGCAGAATTGGTACTTGCAATGAGAGACTAATTTATTTCTATATATCATAGATGAAGGCAGCATTTTATTTATGATGCAAATAACATTTAAAGCAAAACTGCAGTGTTCGGTGTTAAGGGAAACTTGCATTTCATGATGCCTGATGTTACTATTGTGAGAAGAGAAAATTACAAGTATGAAAGAGATTTTAAAAAGAACAGGTGACATACCTTCTTGCCATATTCATGCACAGCTTGTTGTGAAGGCAGGTTTAGTCGTCGAGCAGCTTCAGCGCATGAGATGCACAGGTAAGCCTTTTCAATACATGCAGCAATTTCTCCTCGGACTGTGTCTAGAAGTGTATCCATGAAGAGTGTGTAGCTTTCTGCTGGGACATTATCCTGAATAGAAAAAAAAAACAAAATTAAAACACTTTCTCCTGACATTGGCAGCTACCTTTTTTTTTGGCCTCATTGTGAGGGAGAGGGAGGCCAAAGAAAAAAGGTGGATGGATTGTGTGAGTAGTGATATGAAAGAAAAGGGAGTCGGAGGATGATAGGGTGACAGTTCACAGAACAGAGTAGAACAAAAAAAAGTGTTGTTGCCCTAGTAACAAGGGATAAGGCCAGGAAGATGATGATGATGTTGTTCCATTTACTCATTTTGTTAATTTTAGCTTAACGTATTTACAACATTATGTACTACTTGACCAAAACAATTGGGCACATAATAGGCATGAGATTTCGGTGCCTGTAATCTTCTGTATAAACCAATTTCATTGAATATGTACAAGTCACTAGTATGTACTATACTGTTTCAATAATCATTCCGGTATTAATGTACTTCTCTCACTAGTTTCGATGACGTCTTAGCTCTCATGCGCCTATGCCTATATACAGGGTGGCCCAAAAGTCGTGGATCAAATGCAACTAGGGGTTAGTTGGGGTCATCAGCTGCAAAAAGTTGTTCTACGGGAGGTCCTAAAGGTCAACCCCTGCAGAGTATAATTTATTTTAAGTTTTTATGAGAAAATTGACTTTTTTTAACTAATTCTTATTAAAATTCGAAAAAATCTACATTCTGTATCTTTTTTATAATTTTCACTAGATTGGTACTGATGAGTCCTTGCGTTAGACATGCTATTTATCGTTGTTTATTGGGTGTGTTGAAGATAATATTAAGTTTTACGAAAAAATTTTTTCTCAAATCATAACTTTTCATTTACGTCGGACCCCACTGTGAAAAAAATACTCTACCGAAAAGTGACCCTGTATTACAAGTTTTGGCGCATTTAATAGGGATTCTGAAAAGGTATTACACATGGCCATGAGTGGCTCTTATATCTTTCTAGGACGAAAAAACAAGACAACGATTGTGAAATAATTGTTTTATTAAGCAAAACATTTTACAATAATTGCTCAAAATTCCTGCCTCTGACCATAATACATAATCTGCACCGTCTAATAAAATTCCTCCTTAACCTACGGAATGCACCTCTGTTGTTAGTTACTTGTACCCTAGCAAATTCGGGCTTTTGTCGTAGTTCTTGTTCGCTATTGTTCTCTCCTTGGTAAACTATTTCTTTAGAATAGCCCCAAAGAAAAAAATCTAATGGATTTAAATCGGGCGACCGGGGTGGCCACGCAATATGTCCGCCTCGATCAATCCACCAAAGAAATAGTTTCAAAACGGTGCAGATTATGTATTATGGTCAGAGGCAGGAATTTTGAGCATTTATTGTAAAATGTTTTGCTTAATAAAACAATTATTTCACAATCGTTGTCTTGTTTTTTCGTCCTAGAAAGATATTAGAGCCACTCATGGCCATGTGTAATACCTTTTCAGAATCCCTATTAAATGCGCCAAAACTTGTAATACAGGGTCACTTTTCGGTAGAGTATTTTTTTTTCACATTGGGGTCCGAAGTAAATGAAAAGTTATGATTTGAGAAAAAAAAAATTAAAACTTAATATTATCTTCAACACACCCAATAAACAACCATAAATAGCATGTCTAATGCAAGGACTCATCAGTACCAATCTAGTGAAAATTATAAAAGATAAGAATTAGTTCAAAAAAGTCAGTTTTCTCAGAAAAACTCAAAATAAATTATACTCTGCAGGGGATGACCTTAAGGACCTCCCGTAGAACAACTTTTTGCAGCTGATGACCCCACCTAACCCCTAGTTGTGTTTGATCCACGACTTTTGGGCCACCCTGTATATATATCAAGTAGTATATGGACAAATTTTTTATCACCATCCTTCATTCCATCTTGTTGTTTTTACAAACCTCATGGTCCACTTAACATACCTTAGCCAAAAAGATCTTATTATAACTGCCTTCCATCAAATACTGTTCCAAAGCCAATGGGTGCCTGATGTAAGGGTCAGCCCTGATCACATCTACTGAAAGACGTTCCAACTCTGTGTGGAACTCCGCTACACGGTTCTGAGACAGCAGGAACAGTAGGTTGAGTCCAAGGAGCTGGTACATGAATGCAGACTCTGGGAGGTGGTCTCTGCAAGATGAATATTCAATATAATGACAGTAAACAAAGACAAAGTTAAAACAGAACTAATGATTTGGATTAAGATTCAAAGCTTTAGCTTGATAAAAAGACGCAGTTCATTCGTTATTTGCGACTGTGAGAATGGAAACTAAAGGATAACTGACTCTCGCTAAATAACAACTATTTAACTTATAGTTTTTTCCATACACATCTTGTATGAATGACAGTGTGTAATCAAGAACAGTGATTGCTTGTACTTACTTGTAGTCAAAGTAGTAGCATTTCAGCTGAGACATGAAACGCTCGAAAGCTTTGACATCCTTGGCAGCAACTGCCCATTGGGCTCCGATTTCCAACACATCCCGAGCCAAAATCAACTCTTTCTGATTAGCTGCAGCATTATTACTTGGCAGGAAAGTCAACTGCGTTAGCGCAATCTGTTAAAAAGGAACAATAAAGAGAAATTGCTCAGACGAAACAATGGTTACTGTCTAGTCATCGTTTAGAACTTACCTTTATTTTATTCAGTAATTCTCCACATTTGTCAAGTTTACGTGGCTTCTTTGCCCACTCAGTTTTTAAGTTTTGATATAAAGTCGCGACGTCTTTCACTGATGCCATCTTTTAAAATATTTTGATAATGATACAACAAAATCTAATTTCACCGAATGAGGTTGCTTGACTTGTTTTGCTACCTTGCGTTCAGAAAATCAGGATCATGGCTTGGAACCTTGAAGACACAATTTTCGAATTATTTTTCTGGAATTTCAAAAGCTTTAATATAAATTATAAAAAATGATGAATATACTTTGAATGTATTGTGTAATACGAAACTAGTACTTCGTTTTTAATAATTTCCTCTTACATATCTTTACTGTTTTGGAAACAAATTTATTTGTTATAAGTATTGAACGCACCATCGTGACATGTCAAAGTCGAACTTGAATCAAAAGTGTTGCCATTTCGGTTATTATAGCAAAAACCAACAAGTAGTTACCTACTTTGTAAAGCTTCCTATTCACGAAAAATGTTCGAACCATATTTTTTTTAAATGGCAGGATTTTCCGTTCCAACCCTCTTTAGGTTGGCAATTAAATATTGAGTTTGTCAAACAAAAAAGATTCTTTGACAGGATCAGGATTTTCTGTGTGCGGAAGGTGAATTCTTGCCGAGTTTATCGAACTTGAAGAATGAATTATATAAAACGAAACAGTTTGTTGGCATACTACGGCAGGCTATGTGTGTTTAGAATGAAATAATGATATGGTGGCACGATGTCTTCGCCCGTGGTGTGCCGTGAAATATTCGATGAAAACAGTCAACCATCGGCCGAGGGTTTGTTCATTAAAATTAATTTTGTATTCAACGTAAATATTGTTGTTTTAGATTTTAACTATAATTTCCTGTATTAATTGAATTTCATACAAGCGAGAAATCAACTGCCGAAAGACTTTTTATTTGTATTGATTAATGCGATTCGCGACTTATATTTCTTTCACCTATATTAAATTGTAACCTTTTATAATTGCTAGCATTAAGCCCCAAGAAATGATAGCTAAGAGTAAACTGTACTTATAACTGTATTTGCAGAAATCTCCGACTATGCCGCACAACTGGGCATTGATCCTGAAAGCGAGAGCCATCTCCTGCCATTGGCTAAAGATGGACTCATGCAAGCTCTGCCAGCACCATGGAAAGCTTAGTAAGTACTTCACAGTTTTCCCTTCCTTTCTCAAAGTTAAAGTTGTATCAAGTATATGCTAAAAAGGGAACAGGAGAGGCCTTTGCCCTGCATGTGGATAATAAAAAATAGGTTCAAATAAGGTAAAGAATCCTCTTTCCTCTACCCTGACTGTCCACCATAATATACATTGTAAAGGTATCAAACCAAGATGTCTTAATCCACTAACACAGACATGTCTGGGGAAGCAGCCAATGCCCAATTATGGGTTAAGGCTGGACAAAAAGAGGCTGAAGATCAGCATAACTTTTTGCACCTTGATTATTTTAGACCTTGTATTATTTTGTTGGGTCATTTCTTTTTTAAGGCCTATGCCTTAGATGGGAAAAAGAAGTGACCCAACAAACTTGGAATACATCTGTTGCCAAGTGTAAAGTCTATTACTTTGGACTCCTAAATCCTAAGAGTAGCTCTAGAAGGCTGATTTTTATAAAATAATTGAAAAGAGGGATGGGAGGCCTGTTGAGAAATAATAATAATAAAACCATGTCAGTAAAATGTGTACAAACTAGAACATTGTCTTATTATATTTTTTTAGTTTAGTCATTTTGTTTTAACATGTTCATCAAACA
>NDFZ01000230.1:0-10480 GCA_002192655.3 Mamestra configurata | reverse complement strand
AACTGCACCAGAAGGAGTGAAAAGAGGAGGAGAGGGGGGGGGGTGTGGTGTCAAGTACTAAAATGACCGGACAATGTGTGACCGGTGTGGCCAGTGAAAAATAGTACCTATTGATTCTTACTTTCAGACACAAATCTAAACTATCTCTTTTCAAATTATCAAGCTCATGGATGCAAACCTACTGTTTTAATTGATTCGTAATGTTATCTGATCCGGATTAATACGTCCGTGGTTCATGCATTACGGATAAGTGTCATTTCATTATTATTTATGACTTGTTATCTCACGTGGGCATTTCCTCTGTTTATTTTGGAAACATTCGTAACAAACTTGATTTCTTTTAACAATTCGTCTGCGTAGCAGAAAAATTTACAATTATTCTAGTATATAGTAATATTTTTAGTATTTTTTACTACCCTTTAGTAATTTTTAGTAGTATTAGGTTTTTAAAGCTGCCTTTGGCATATTGGTCTGATATAATCAGGGGGTTGAATTAGTGGTCAATGTCATCTTCACTTAGCGTAGATGACCCAGTGGTTACGTCCCCGACTAACGGAGGATCGTGGGTCCGTAATTGATTGCGCCAACACTGCTCTCAAATCGGAGATGGGAAACATCATGAGGAAACCGGCATGCCCTAACACTAAGAAATCGAAGACCATGACATCTACCAATCCGCACTAGGCCCGCGTGGTCCACCACGCGATCCTGGTGCTGATTGGTCGTTATCCATACAGCCTACCCCCTCTCACAGAGAGGCCTGTGTCTCAGCAGTGGCACCGTTATAGGCTTGTTCTGCTTATGCTATGTCATCATCAGATGTCCATCTTTCTTCTGGAAGACTTTAGTGTAGAGCAACGTCGAAGCAAAGCGCTCCGACTTAGGTCTCCACTATAGAGGTCCTCAAACTCAAACTTTGAACTCTTTAGCAAAATCTTATAAAGGTCTCTCCCTAGTTGTACCTAATCTACGTTTGCGATGCATGAAGTTTAATTAAAATTGAACACCTATCTTGTAAATTTCAGACATTATTTTACCCTTATTCCAATTTATTTTCGGTTGCCATATTGTTCTCCTTGCATACTTTTTTGTTAGTCGTCTCAGTAGTCACCCCTTTTTTCGATATATCATGCTTCACACAATCCATGTATCGTTTCTTTGATCCCTTTCATGGAAAATGGTAGTATTCAAACATAATCCTTCCCTACTGCGCTCGACAAAGGAGCAAAGAGCTTATCCCAATATTACGGAAACCATTCTAATACCTGGCTGCATTGAAGAATTTCCTCCTGAACACAATATCAAAGGAATGCAACCTGATATTCCACGCGTCCTACGTAACAATTAGTTATGTTCTCATTTGGAGTCAAAGCTTATTACAAAGCTTGTTAAGTCTCACGCCACGCGCTTTCATCATTGATTTATTTTATTTGTAGTGGTAGTAATAAAATGCTTTCAACTTTGTCGCTAGGAATGAGACACCCGCCGCCAGTTAGATTCGTATATTGTAGGATTACAGGAATATGTGCATTTTATTGTGTAGTGCTGTATAAAAACGGAAACGGTCTTGGTTTTTTACGGCTATGTTTTTACCCTTCCGCTGGTGGCTCGGAATATTCCTAATTCGTTTGAAAACATTTGGAAACTCGTCATGATCTGCTTTGGTAGGAGGCGACCTGTTAGGTATATTTAATTCAGTAAACTGGAACATAAAGAACCGGACATATGTATGAAACAGGCCCAAAATAATTAATTGATTGCTCCCCAAGATTCTTTAAGAAAAAGTAAGCATTGGACGTATTCTTATACCTTGATCTTCCCCAATGTTGTCAGAACGAAGATCGAAACTTGAAGACGATCACCCGAAGCTTTCCTTAGCCACCTCAGGCCACCTGTCCGATGCCCAGGACCCAGATAAACATGACCCATAAATATGACCTACTTTCACAGGCCCAGGTATCGGGCGGTAAATCCCTAGACTAAAATAGCCTTCCCTGTTTGTGATTTTGCTTATGTTAACACGCTGCATATCGTAGGACATTTTTTTCGTAGATAAATAAGATGTCAAAGTCAAAGTCAATTCATTTATTTCAACTAGACCATTAAAAGGCACTTTTGAACGTCAAATTTACAGTTTAAAATTAAAATATAAGTGACTAGTTGTCCATTCGCAAAAAGTAGATTCTTGTGGAGAAGAACGGACAAGAAACTCCATAGTTACTCTTTTCAAATATAAGTTTTACAATATTTTGTATACATAGGTACATTGATCAATTGATTATATGTGAGCACAATGCATCCAACATTACACTAATATACAGCACACACTTATATACTATAGGTACAACAAAGCAATACCAGCAGAGATAAAATTAAGTTTGCTAGTAAGGGACATGGTACTCACATATTTACAATATAATTAAAAACAATGGATCAGTGTGTGAGTTAAATTACATATTAAAAACCTGAAAGTACACCAGTAAATAAAACAAGTTTGACTTTTTCTACTATACCCTCGATTGTCCTATGGAGCAGGACCAGCATGTTTCCGATGTTCAAACCTTTACGGAAACCATCTTAAGCCTCATCTATCGTGGCTAGAACTGTGGTGGTCCAGTGGTTACGGCCGCGACTTACCAGTTTTATGTCGTGTGTTCGAACCCTATCAGGCAATTTATTTTGTGTTACATCATCACTGCTCTTAAAAGGGTGAACTTAAGGTGAGGCCAAACGAGCGTTATTTTTTGAGTGGGAGTCGCGTAAAATGAGTCGCGGAATTTACGTTGAATTCGGTTTCATAAAGTCCTGTTTGTGCCACACGGCGACGCAAAACGAGTTGTCTGCTGACTCACGCGCATTATATCAACCGAATTGCGTCGGGGTCAGTCGTCCATATAAGGAATGGAACTGTCCCCACATCAGTCTTTCCCTATTTAGTAGATTTACCCAGCTTCTCTTTCTTTTTGTGAAATTGCTTCGTAAATGCTCAATATTTTAATGGATCCATTGCACGACACAAACACCCCGTACAAAAGTTGGATAGTAACTGAAATTACGTCCGTCTGTCTGGCAGCCAACCGGATTTCAGTTGAACGTTAATTGCGCAACTCAAAATACGCGACTTACGTCTATCAAAATTACACTCGCTTGCCCTCGCCCCTAAATTTCTTGAGGAAACCGGCATGTCCTAGAGAGAAAAATTCGAAAACATGTAACATCCACCAACCCGCACTGGGCTGTCGTGGTGGATTATGGCTCACTCAGTCACAGGGAGGAGGCCTATGTGACCCGTGTTCCAGCAGTGGAAATATTAAAGGCTGATTAAGTAAACGTGTATGCCGGTGGTTGTGTCGTGTCTTGCTGCCTTCTGTTGTAGTTCAACTGTCGTTGTTCAGTTTAAAGGAGAGGTCAACCTCAAAATTGTTGAACGAACTTTGTTGTTATTGAATAAAACCTTTTTTTTTTTCATTTGATTGGCTACAGTCGTAGTGATATTCATAACAAAGATGTTCAAACCTTATGTGACGTAGGCTTGAATAGATTCGTTTGTTTGGTGTAACCCGCGCCACGATACACCCCGACGTATTAATGTGAACCTAGCTTTACTGTTTTATATTAAGTAACGATGTCGAAAGCTCACTATCACAACGTGTAATGTTACGTAGTAATAAGCTCAGTGTGACAGATATTCTATGGCTAGAGTTATTTGTCGTTGGTTGCGATGAACAGGTGTCGAGTGATGCAACTACGTAGTTCCTATCGCTTCGCAATTTATACATGAACGAACGTCGCAACGTCGCAAGTTCGCTACGACGGCAATCAGACAAATCAATATTCTATGTCTTTTAATGCGTTCCGTATTTTTCAAGCTGGGATTTGAATGAATAGTTTAACGTGTATTAATGTCAGGTTAATTCCTTAAAGATTCGGTTACACGCCTTGGGCCCGCTTGCCCAGACCAGAGTTATTGTTTAACTCGGAGTTAGTTGTTAACACGAGGTTAAATAACAAATATTTCATTCATAATGACCCCGGTTAAAAGTAACTCGGAATTAAAAATAACTGGTTTCTGCAAGAGTGCCTAAGTTAAACAAGATACCCTAAAAACAGTAGTAATGCTACTTTCCAAATAATTTGATAGGTTCGTCTGGACATTTAAATTTTTTTAGACGATCTAATGCTTTAATAAGTACTTTCGGTCCTTAGTAGAAACAAAGTACTTTGACACCTGTCCCGACTAGACCGAAGAGTAATGGATGAAAGATTAGAAATGCGCGTTTCGTTATTAGAAAATAATGTTTTGAACCAACAGCAGTTGATAAGGACCAAGCAAATGCCTATTTTATACAGCTAGTTGTCTTCAATGTTGCGCCATACCGCCCGTCACCGGTCCTCCGCACGTTGCTTCATAAATCGTTTGTAAGCTCTCTTCCGATCCCTATAGTGTACTCGAAGATTTGTTATCAAGGATTTATTTCACCAAGCAGGTTTTAAAATGTTTTATTCTCTTCGTTCTGACGCAGGAAGACTAGACATAGTTTGTCAGTGAAACAGTTTTTAGTTATTGGTTAAGTTATTTTCTTTTAATTTTGTGTTTTTGTGCGTCTTTTCTGGCGGAATAAATATAATAGACAAATTCTCATTTTGTGCAATGTGCCTGTTAAAGTTATAAAGTAAGGTGCAACGTGGCGTGNTTTTGTGCGTCTTTTCTGGCGGAATAAATATAATAGACAAATTCTCATTTTGTGCAATGTGCCTGCTGCAAAGCCACGAGGTTATTTCAAAGGGATTTTCCTAATTTGGTCTGTCTACAGATACAGTATTTTCTATAAAAAGCGTTCACGCACTGTCGCTTCGCTCCTGTCTGCGGATGACTTGAGACAGCCAATCTCAACAGATCATTGTTTGAAATTCATCAGATAATATTCACTTCGACACATGATTCCGAAACTGTCGGTTTCAACTTCCATACTAAGTTTGTGAAGATACTTCCAAACTTTGAGCTCCTAAGTCTTCCCGGAGTTCGAAGCTACAGTTATGGACAGAAAGTATGTTCTATATTGACCCTAGTATACGGAGTATTTTTCTAACTTTGCGCCTCCAAACTTCTGATACTTCCAGCTAAGATCTTGACGCGTGTCCAAAATTGGTCCTAGTGTTCGGGAGTTGTTTATATTGTATATTTTATGACATGACGTATTCAACGGTCCTGCAGACAAGCAATAAACGTTGTCGCCACATGTTCCTTTGGGCTATTCTGTATTCTGCTTAAAGTTATGCAAAGATAGCTGTGATCTTTTTTTATACCCGAATCTGCGCTGTGGTTTGGTCCATTTTTGACTAAACGCCCTAAGGGACCATATTCGGGCGTACTCGGCTTCATTCGAAAACCTTCGTCTCTAGAGGTTATCGCTTCACCGTCTGCTGTTGTTTGTCGTTCAGAAACGTGAACATTTCCATATAATTTGTTTGCTTTTAGCACGCCAACTTCGTCGGCCTGGGATAATTGGAACGAAGCAAGTCTTTTTGCTTTTGTTCGACTTTATGAATCCTCGACAGTTATTTTTGACGACTCCTAAATCCACTGTCACAACATCATGTTGGCGTCCGCTTTCCGACTTAGGGGCATGTCGCATATGGAAGCATCGGCTTGTATGGCACTGCGTAGGTCGACTGAAAAATGGTGAACCGAGGTGAATTGACACGTGTGAATCTCTTTGCTTACTTGACTAATTAAGTAACTGTAGGTACTGTAACGCTTTATCGGTTTTCAATGAACAATAGAGCCTTCTCCAAGCTAAATAATATGTATTGTTAAGGGTAGCGTAGCGTCATAGTGACCTACTTACTCACAGGTATAACAACTACTCCAGTCCTGTACACTGAAGCTTATTGATTTTACGTCGAAAGCTGATATTTGTTGATTGGTATAACTACGTACATAGTTTATTTGCCGTACATTCAGTGCAATATTGATCCTTATTCTCGGAAACGCAGACGAGTATTTCTCCGTTTATCATGAAATATAAGAGCTATCAGGCTGCTCTGTGAGCTCGATTCTAGGAAAACGGGAACATAAATTATACTGAACATTTTATTTAATAAAATGTATGTACTTTTATGTTTCCCTCGCATAAATGATTAATTCGCAGAATATTAATTCTGTTTGATGCAGTTTGTTATACTCTTTTTGGCACGTCCTACAAAGCTTTAATTTGATTATATCAGCATTGAGATTATGACGCGATCATGAAGCTCGGTGGGATAGAATTTCAGTGTATTAAGTTCAGTTTGCTTGTCTTTAAGCATCGAACAAATTAAATGGAGAAATTGGTTTTATGTTAAAACTAGCTTTTGTTTGCGGCTTCGCTCGCGTTAATATAGATTTTCACAAAAAAAGGAGCCTATAACCCGTCTCCTGGGTCCCATTCATCTCTGTACCGAAATTCATCAAGATGGGGTCAGCGATTTGTACTTGGAAGAGTCACAAACTACAAAATTATTTTCTCATTTATAATATTGAGTTTGGATGAACGTATGACAAGCATTCTTTCAAAGTTTCGGGAGAAGAGAGATTGTCATTGGTTGACTCACCGACTAACAAGACCTGATCAACTGAATTTCATAAAGCTGCCGTGTTGCCAAGCACTGATTAATATACTGTCTTAAATACTAACAGACAGATTGAATTAAACATCTCACCACGTGGATCTAAATAAAAAGCAAACATCTGCTCATCCCGCAAGGTGTGAGTCCCTGACATAAACGGGTTCCCTACAAATGTTAGCAGGCGAGCTACCGAGTTGTCACCTTACTTTTTATTGACTTACGATCGGATCTGTGACTTAAATGTTATGCTTATAAATAACTTAGCTATGTTTTTCTCATTCTTGGTGCTCCGCATGGTCTAATAACGTTTTCTCGTAAACAAACTCAGGGCAAACCAAAAAAAGTAATTTATAAAAATTAAGCTAAGAATCACCACTTTTCGTCAATAATTTATTTCAAGGTTGTCCTCAAAACACCCGCCCATCACCACTTCCTAATGTTTAAGCTGACAGTGGTGACGGGGGTGTGTTTTGGGGGACAGTGCATCTCACATTTAGACTCGAATGTATGAAAAACCTGCTTATATTACCTAGTCTAGCACTATGTAAACCTACTTACTGTACTTACGGCATAGTGCTCATGCTCATCCAAGTGGCATAATACGTAGGGAGGGAAACTATAAATATGAACTACGGACTATTCACATACGTTCGTACTTCAGACATTCCTCATGTCTACTTTTCTGTTCAATTCAATACGTCTAAACGTCAAAAGCTGTTCAGAAACAAATATTTCCCATAGTAAAGTTGAAATGAAATTCACATTTCTTTCACAAACGCCAATAACATGTAGGATCGTGACACGCGAATGATAAATGTAGTGAAAGATCACAGAGAATACTTCACACTAATATGACTTCAATCACTTCGGAAAAAGCACTGAAATAGCGTAAAACGACAACTGAAGTGTAATTTTAGTAACACAGTAAAGTGCCAAAATAAACATGTTATATTTTTAAACAGTGCTGAAAGAATAACTGTAGCATAACATGGACATGCAGAATACATTATTTATAAGTGCCGGTGACCTACATTTTTTTTATTGTGTAATGTCGCATCGGTGGTCTGTGTTGCCATTAATAGCCATATCGCTATAAAGATCGATTTTATTTAAGAAGGATATGCGTAATTTTCGTGATAGTAATCTAATACGTATTTTTGCGTTGTTTTTATAGTTTGAATTTTTAAATCGTTAGGTAACTTAATAATTGTGTACTACACTGTAAAAAAAGGGTTATTTAAGCTCAAGTAAAAGTTATCTAAAAAACAGAAACGGCCTTTAGTAAATATATCTATCTGGCACTCAAGGACCCAAATCAAAATTAACTGTCAATCTTACCGAATTATAAAACCATCCTAGGATCAAAATTGAATTAAACGTTCGGAGTATTGGCTTAAGTAACGCTACTTAAAAGACCTATGGCGTCGGTATGATTGATCGTTCGATCGTGACGTATAACACCTACCTAGAGTACACTATGTTACGCATGTAACTTGTATTGTGTGAGCCAACAGCCTTGTAGGAGAAAATAAAGGGCACGAGTTTTCTAAGGAACTCAAGAACGTATGGAGGATCTTGTAGTTGGACTTACTGCTCTACATCTAAATATGTCCGTATTGCTGTGAGAGAAATTAGGAAGGCAATCCATCGAGTATAAATACTTATTTGTTTCTTATTATATCGTCTTCGTCCACGTTAAATTAGCCTATAACCGTTTCCAGGGTCCTATCTATTTCTGTACCAAAATTTATCAAAAATTGTTCTGCTATTTAGGCGTAAAAGTGTAATAAACAAGCAAACTCACTTTTGCATTTAAAATATTGTTAGGATTTCCCGTAGTCTAGATTGTTGCCCGTTTCATAGCAAAAGGCTTCCTCCCTATTGTTTTTTTGTCTAGCTTTATTGTCCCACTACTGGGCAAAGGTCTCTTCTATAGCCTCTTCCCGGTGAGTTGCCTTTGCCCCCTATAACGTAGAACTTAAAACGCTATGACTAGCGAAATATCGTTGTTCTATGTACAAGTATGAGTAATTATGTACTATAGACATCTCTGCCGAACCCTTCGAGGTCATACAGGTGTCATGTTATGTCGTTCTTTATATTTGTCAAGGACGCTTGGTTGGCTTTTAGTGGACTAAATATTTGCCTCCATAAACATAATTTGAAAACAATAAGCAAGCCATTGTCTTTTTAAAACGCTACACGAGAAGGTTGGCCACAATCAATTATGTTAATCTATTAAAAGTCGCTGAAAACATGAATATTTTGCTACAGTTTTGTAAACACGATCTTTAAATAAACTGGAATAATAAAGTCTAGTAAAGTGTTTTGCTTTTACATTTCGTCGTCATTTTAATTTCTTTGGAGAGAAGAGAAACATAATAAAACTGAAAGCAGTTTCTAGCGAAAGGTCATGGAGAGTTGCTGTAAATAGAAGCGCCGAGCCCCTAGCATTTTACCTACGTTCAAACTGGGTACCTGCTATCACACTAATATTATAAAGGCGAAAGTTTGTGAGTGTGTGTGTATGTTTGTTACTTCTTCACGCGCAAACGGCTGGAACGATTTAGATGAAATTTGGTATGGAGATTGTTTGAATCCCGGGAAAGGACATAGGATAGTTTTTATCCCGGGAGTATGTTCCTTTGGGATAATTTTCGACATTAATGCGGGCGGAGCCGCGGTCGACAGCTAGTTTATTATAAAATGGAGTATTATCTGACTAGACCCGTAGGTAGGTACATCCGTTGGCATTACCGATGGATTTCCCACTATGGCATTTCGACAAAAAGTAAAATAAACCACGTGTAAAAACTTTCTTTCTCTGGTTAACCGCTTTAGGGGATGAATCATCTTAAAAACTTCCTCACTCGGAATAAATAGATCTATTTTTCAAAATTGCATGACTTTAGACTCAGGGGTAAGGGTGTGCGTTGTCTGTCACCGAATTTAAGATTTTAATTGAGAATATTAACTTAGTATCTAGATAGATAATATAGATACGCAAAACGTACAATTTTCCACGGATATTTCCCCGTTATCTTTTCTGCTTTGAATAAAAATTAGCCTTAAAAAAACATTTTGTCAGTAACAGGAAAATGTAATCCAATCTTGAAACTGCTACAGCACCCTACGCTACGCTGCATTTTTAATCTGTGGGAGAAATAGTAAATATGAACAGTGCTTTTTGATGCAAAACATGTTGGAATAAAATTTGATCCTTACACATTCGTAAATCCGAATGGAAAGCTAGTGGTTAGTGTGACGGTTGACAGGGGAGAATGCAAAAACATATTGCACCGACCCCAAGCAACAAAGGAGAAAAGGGTTTTTTTTTAACGATGGGAAAACATCAAATGACTTCTTCCGCTCTGGGTGGAGCTGAAGGGCGTGTCAGACTATTACTAACTAAAACCCATCCGTGTTCGTCCTAAAGCCCTTTGCGTTCCAGGGCCGCGGTGACTTTTTTCGAACAAATTCCGCAACCCTGGCAGGCTCTGGTCGTAACGGGCCCCGTCTCCTGATTATATCTTTCTCCAATGCTGACACCTCTTTGAGGCGCGCATGGAACACAACGCGCCATCGACCCGGGCCTGGTTGTGATCGGAAAGCGAGCTACCCAACGCTCACCGTCCGCAAGCCCGATAGGGTAAGGGTAGGAAGACGATGTCATTCATGAACCAGAAAGTACAACACTTTTGATCGGTCCTTAACTCCTTTAGAATTCCTTATAGTAGTCGTGCCCGTTTGTAGGGATGAACTCAAGAAAATAACTTTTGCCAATATAAAACCCATGTATATATAAACCCACCTACAAACACGTCACACTTTACACAATTAATTTTCAACAATTATTAAACGTTACAAGAGT
>NDFZ01000229.1:0-10479 GCA_002192655.3 Mamestra configurata | reverse complement strand
TTGTCACTATGACGACATGTCAACAAGTGAATAACATTATTCAGCTTTAAAATATTATTATTTCTTCATCTGAAATATGTAGTATCAGAGTAAGGAAAAGCACACATCAGCTTTCCTATGTTTAAATTAAGTAAGAAGTTAATACCTTCCACTATGTCCTTTCTGGTAATACCAGTACTATTTCCTAACAGCAAAACCATTGAAGAATACTTATCTAGATTTAAATTTATAATTATTTTAATCATTTGTTCANGAATTTATAATTATTTTAATCATTTGTTTAAAAGTTATATTATGATAACTATGATTTGTAAAACTATGGCTTAGGTAGTTGTGTAGTATTTTTCCAAAATTCATCACAATAAAATATAGTTTTTTTTTCCTGTGTATTGACACAGGTTTCTGCTGGAAGAGCCAGCACTTGTGGAGAGCTTCGGGTTACTGTTCTGGCGGTCTACTACAGGTCGGAAAAATGATCGAGATAGCGTTGGACGGGATTTTGTTTGTAGCAGTAATGTGGATTTTTGTGAATAACATTATGAAATCGTCTCCTCGAGCCTTTTCTTTCGATACATACCCCACTTAGGTAACTATGTCACGAAAAAATATTGCTTTACTTACCAAAGAGACTCGCCATTTTGTCTTTTTTTTCCAAATTCATATAGCATATGCCACTTCGGCACTTAAGATGAATTTAAACATCCGTTAAGGCTACAAGGCGTGCTAAAGAAAGAGACATACAAACATACTTACTAGCCTCGTAACATAATACATCGTAACATAACCTCCTTCTGGGGCACACGGGTAAAAAGGATGTGTTAGATTAAGCGCTGTGTGTTGGCGCGTATTGTTTCACGCGCGTCCCTCTTAGACGTTGCGGGGAGAGTTAAACACCTCACTCCCCAACTTGACCAGCCGGTGTATTCTGTCAACATTTCACCGTGTAAACTCAGGTGGAGTGAGCATGAAGTGAACTGTCATTCCATCTTCTTTGTATAGATTGACAGCTCACTTCATTTTCACTTCACTTAAGCTTTCACGGTGAGAGATTTACAGAATCGCACTGCAGACAGGGCCTGCAAAGGCGGGATGTCGGGGCTGCGTTGAAGATTGCTTAAGTGCTCCCGTAACCCCCGGAGCAAGTTTGCGAGTAAACACGAAGTAGTTTTAGTCAGCAGAAGTCTGACAAACCCCTCCGTCCGCCCTAGGACTGAGGATATCCATCAGGCTTCTGGNTCGATCAGGCTTCTGAGCTACGTCCATCACACACTGGCAAGATTTATGTCTCCTTTTGCTTGACAACTGGTGGAAGCAAAATCGACGACGAAAACATTCGCCCAGACAACAAACACTACATAATTTACTGCACAAAATACACTCCTGACGAGATTACGAGACTTTATTGCTATCAAAATTAATCCCGTAAAGTGTTTTTAAATTCTTATGTAAAAAATCAAGTTTTGATATACCCTAAAATTAAGTTAAAACATCTAAAGCAGTGTCTTCCAAAGTACTTTTACCTTACTACTACTCTTCCCTTACATTATAAACTTATAGATACATAGATAACATAAAGAAAAGAAATAAGTGTGTGTGAGGGTGTGTTTCTCTGTGTATGTGTGTGTCTAGCGAAAGCTAAAAGCACACTTAACAATAAATTAAAATGTACGACATCACTACGTGGCCACAAAATTTTGACAAACATCAGCTTGCCTTAATGTGTTAATCGCAACTTTGGTTTCGCCAATAATAGCGCAGCATCTCTACATTGAGGTAGTATTGGTTGATCCTAAACAAATAATAACCGAATACATCCAGCCAAGCATTAATTGAAAGACAAGGTAAACTTGTCAAACTCCACCAGACTCGATTCTGTTTAGTTTAAGCAAATGTTTAAGTAAACAGGTAGGTATTGTTGGTAATGAACGAAGATCCCAGAGCTGCTTTTCCCAGACCTCTCTTATTTTCTTACTAACAAACTTTTAACATACGCGAACCTGCAAGCTTCCACAAATGGCCGATTTCCAGGTATCAGATGCTAAGGCCAATAAATCACTTTTTTGAAGTGAAAACTTCTTTAGCGGCGTTGTGCACTTTTGGGATAGGTAAAAAATGTTAAACTCGCGTCAGGACACGTAGCCTGATCGAAAATTCGTAAGACGGAGGGAAAGTTCTGAAGTGTTAAATTTTTAATGTACCTTATATAAATTGTCATGTTTGTGTACGATAGCGCAATAAATGAATATTGTATGTTACCACATAAGTGATAGTACTTTTATACTGATAATTAAAGCAATTCGTGCGAAAGTATTCCCTAACCATTCCAAAATATCAAAAATGCTCAACGTTAATGTTAAAGTTTTCACATCTGCCGGCACTCCCGGAACCCGTTGTTTTTTTTAAGTCTGGGTGCTGATTTGTATCTGTATGTTTTACTGAATATTGTTAAATAATAATTAAATAATATTTTAACGGCTGATTAGTCATTGTAATAGTCTAAGAGCTGGGCACCACCTCGAGTGAGATCCTTATTCACAAGGCTAAATTTGGGCATAGTTTATTTAGTAGGTGCAAATAACGAAGGCTTAAAAGGTCTGCCAGGATTTGGGAGTATGCAAAACTACCTCCTTGACTCCTGAATGCTAGCAGGTATGCGTAAGTTAAAAGTACATACAAACCCACATATTTTGTTAGTAAGAAAATAAGGGAGGTTGGCATCTCTTGGATCTCAGTCTATAATGATAAATTGGTTTATTTATGGGCTTTTGAAAATCGAAATAGATTAAACTACTGCAAAAACGGCCGTCGAAGTTGGTAAAATCATTAATCATCGAGCAGATGAAATACAATAGAACAGCTGCGGTGGTATTGGAAGTCTTGACCTCTTTGGTGCTTCAGACCTTTGTCCAGCTTTCATATTGTTCTGCGAAATGCTGTTTTTGGCTTGGATTCTTTTTTTAACGAGATAATTACCTATCTTACTTTAATTTAGCTCGGTCTATTTATTTAAGTTTAATTACAACGGCTGGGAACCAATTACAGTAAAACACTATTTACAAAACTACATAAAAATACTATATAATATAGTAATACATAGAGGCAGTGTAATTTAATAGGTACATTTTATTCCTATTTCTTTTAAGCTGAAGTGCCAGTGTTGCCGGCCACGATTGTCGAAGGGCAAATGGCCGGTGGAGCTGATGAGGACTGAAATGGAGACTGCGTAGCGGCCAGCGCAGAGCATGAGACCACCAGCTAGATGTGCGGCAGCCTCCAGGGCTGGAGCAGAAGGACGTGGAAGGTGACAGAGGCGCAGCTTGTGAGAGGCAGGCCTCTACAACAGCTCAAGTCAAGGCATTATCAACAGTGGACTGCGCCAGAATGATTTGATTGGTAATTAATATTTTTTTTAATTTTGACTGGCCTGTTGGTCGAGTGGTTAGTGACCCTGACTGCTAAACCGGAGGTGGTGGGTTCGATTCCCACTCAGGACAAATCTTTGTGTGATGAGCATGATCATTTGTTCTGTGTCTGGATGTAATTTGTCTATAATATGTATGTATTTAGAAATATATAAGTATGTTTATGAGTTGTCTGGTTGCCATAGCACAGGCCCTGCCTAGTTTGGGATCAGAATATGACCGTGTGTGAGTTGTCCCAAAATATTATTATTCCCTTTATTCATTTGTATATACATATAAATTACATTTTTAAATATTAAAATACAAAGATAAGTATAAATTTTTTTGAAAATATAAAATAGTAGCCCACCGGTATCGGGAACAGGGTCCAAGCTACCGGTGGTCAGGGCCCCTGAGAGAGGAACCTCCTAACTATGCGTGCCGTGTCCAGGAGTACTGCTTTCTGGATCAAGCCCTTGATCCAGCTGCCCAACGAGAGCCTCTTTAGATGTTGGTCGAGGCTCTTGGCAATTATGCCATTGGCCGTCACGACTATTGGCACAATTACTGCTGTGTTCACATCCCACATGTCGACAGCCTCGCAAGCCAAGTCAAGATACTTCGTTTGTTTATCTTTCTCAGACTTCACGAGGTTCGCGTCATGAGGGACTGCTATATCAACAATCATTGCGCGACGCTGTAGTCGATCTATCACCACTATGTCAGGCTTATTGGCAACAACAGTCCTGTCGTTGATAGACCGATCCCAATACAACGTGCGATTGCCATTTTCGAGAACTGGGTCGGGCACATACCTGTAGTACGGTACTTCCGATTCCACAAGATTGTATTTAAGAGCAAGTTGCTGGTGGATAATCCTGGCTACAAGGTTGTGCCTGTGCAAATAGTCTCCGTTAGCCAGACTAGAACAACCGGAAATAATGTGGCGGATGGATTCCCCGGGCTGGTGACATGCCCGACATAATTATGTCAACCATACCGTCCTTCACAATATATTTCCGGTAGTTGTTTGTCATCATAACTTCGTCCATAATCGCATAGACAAAACCTTCGGTTTCCCCGAAGAGGTCACCAAAACGCAGCCAGGCTACGGACGCTAGAAAGTCTACATCGGGCCCATGTAGGACCCGGTAAAAGCGTCCGTGAAGCTCCTTGCTCTGCCATACCTCCCTGCGGTCATTAGTATCTAATACCACAGGTTTGCGCCAGTTCTCGTTAGCCAAGGAGAGCGCAGTAAGGCCTTTGTCCACTGCTACCACATCCCGATGCATACCCACGTCGGCCTCTAGGAAGAACTCCCTAAGGCTGCATATCTCACGGTTGTGCAGGGTCTTAGCATTTAAGAAGCCACGACCCCCGCACTTCCGCGGGATATACAGCCTCATCACCGATGACCGTGGGTGATGCATCCGATTTGCGGTAAGCAGTGAGCGTACCCTCCTATCCAGGGCGTCAAGTTCCGTCTGAGTCCATTTGAGTATGCCGAAAGAGTACATCAATACCGGCATGACCCAACCGTTAAAGGCGCGCACCTTGTTTCCGCCTGATAAAAGACTATTTAGTACTTTGTTCAGGCGGCCAAAGAAGCGCACCTTCAACGATTGTTTCATGTCATTAGCATTGATGCCCAACGCTTCCGACATACCCAAATACTTGTAAGTTTCGGTTGAGCGGAGGGATCTAAGTGTATGGAATCCGAGAGTTGGGTTGTTATTAGTATATAATTAAAATTCGTTAAATCCGGTACGGTGAAAAGTGTTTCGTGTAAATAAGATTTACACAAATATTTGTTCTTTTTTTTGTGTCGGTAAAAAGTGAGAGTTTTGTGTAAATCTTATTTACACGAAACACTTTTCACCGACACAAAAAAAAGAACAAATATTTTTAAAAACGAAACCGAACTGTAACGACAGAATAACAGTTGGTAGCATTGTTTTTCTTGGCGCATTCCATTTCGCTCCTAAGATTGATGGTGGCAATACCTATAGAGAAACAACTTGTGGACCATCATTGTTTATCTCTGGGTCGGTTCCAATTCATTTCCTTTATCCATTTTCTATGGCCGTGAACTTTGACGTCATGAGTGAAAAGAACAGAAATAGGTTTTTGGGAAAGAAAGAACATGATAGCGTTATCTCTTTGTTTATTTTATGTTTTCTGTATTTTCCAGGATAGGTACTTTGTTCAAATTTTGTTGCTTTTTAGTGGTAGTGAGAAGCATGATTTTTTTTGGGACGAAGTGTTAGAAAGAGACCAAGTATCTACCAGTCGGACTCATGGGGTCCCCTCTAAAATTTTTATTTCATTAGATATTAATTGTTATACTCCAGTCCAATTATGGTTTCACCTCGGAAATCCAGATAATAAGCTGTAAACGTATATACAAGGTAGAGACGACGATACGACAATAAATCAAATATTTCTTCAGAATAGTAGTAGGTAGTATTATTCACCGAGATTCATTTGCCCATATATCATAAACGTCACGCTCTCCGCCCTCTATCTCAAAAACGGTGGGGCGCATGAAAAATGTTAAAGACAAAAATTGTTGCAAATTTTGGGCTCTACAATTTTGATCGTAGTTGTCAGCATCATTGGAGCTATAGAAAAAACTATCTTTGTCACCTTTGACTTTCAATAACTTACGACGCAAACACGAGATTTTATGAGACTATTGACACAACATTTAGACCGCCAATTGATCCCTTGTGGTTTATAAAAATCAAACATGATCAGCCTGAAACATCCCCACTACTGGAAAATCCACTCTAGGAGAAGGTTAAGTAGACGTCACGTCCCTAGACACTAAAGACCTTCAAACTCTAGGAGAAGAATACTCCGGCATCGGTCAAGTTGACGAGAGTTACAATAAGTTACCGTCATACTACAGCAGATTACACAGCAGCATTCTATCAACTTTTGGAGAGAACATCACTAGCATCTGCTTCAATGTATAGAAAAGCGTGTTGAACTAAATCCGTCCCTAACGGTACCGAGAAGCACAAATTATACTTTTCATTGGTCTGAAAACATTGAGCAGTATTGTGCCTCAGATTCAAAGTATTCACAGAGGAATAGCTTATCAATGGAGGACCGCTGCAAATAGGTCAAACAGTGACTGGAATAGACTATGTGCATGTAAGGTCAGCTGCTGTAGTTTATTATGCACAATTAACGGCCGGTTTCAATAACGTATCTACCTTTAACCAACTCTCAAATTAGCTACCAACAGTAGCGTCATGTTACAAAGGCAAAGACAACGTTTCAGCTAGTGTTGCTAATTTGACAGTTGGTTAAAGGTAGATACGTTATTGAGACCGACCGTAAGACTCCTTGAACTCTGTTACATGCTATTTTCTCTTATGGCCAAAGTTTATACAGAGCCAAAACTCACATGGATCGAATGAAAGAGATTCCGAATGAGATGGACAATAGTTAATCTTGTGTGGCCTGCTTAGAAGAGATTCTTCAGCCTTGTACTTACCCTGTGGCCATATATTTTGTAAGAACTGCTCCTATGGGGCACTGGAAAATTGTGGATTATGCCGCACACTATTTACGAATTATTGTTTTCCAGAAGAATCATAGACATTTTGTTATTCATGACAATTTATGCTTATTTTGCTTAGCGAATACTTATGCTAGGAAATAATGCCGCCCATTGCGTCACCCTATGTACCGTTTTCTTCTTCCATCTTTTCTGTAGGTATCTTATATTTAATCGTTTCTTCTGCCTATTTTAACTATAGGTACTTTATAAATGTAAGAATTGTCTACATCAAAATGCAACAGTCGAAATATACGAGAAATAAAACGGGACACAATATCATTTAATGGTACAGTTCAACGGTTGCCTTCGAAGCAACTTTTCATGCAAAACGGATCATTATCCTTTATCTTTCAAAACAATACGGGCCGGGTTTCCCGCGAATGTATCAGAGAATAATATAAATGATACGGCACATTTATAACCATTTACGTTCATGTCGAGTCCAATTAGGAACGAAGGGATATTAAAGTAAATGTGTTTTTTTATTCGTAACTTTCTGTCATGATGAATTATTGTGAATGCGTTTCGTGTTTACGCTTTAAAATAATAAAAAAACTTTATTAATTTGTACAAAAAAAAAATTGTTGTCTGTAAAGTCGGTTTACGGACGATAGTTTAACGAGACAACGTCATAACAATCAAATTTCATGAATGTTTGATGCAATGATCGTAGCGTTACAATGAGTCATCCTTTTTCGTGCGTGCAGCCGGCATTCGTCGATTCATTAGACGTTGTCACGTCAAAAAAAAAAATTCGAAAAGGTAAACCCAACAGAATTTATAATATGAATGTTTTAAGCTTCTCATTGAACTTTTAAGTAGGTAGGTACATTACATTACATTACATTATGTTCAATGTCATGCATACCTGTCATTTGCATGGTTACTGAAATACCGATTTTAAATGTAATTTTGTTTGAATTATAAGTGACAGCGCTGTTGGTGTGCATAAATAAATAAAAGTTATTTTTCAACACACTCGAAAACTGGATTTTATTACCCCTACTGGTTCAGAATCCAGTGTATTTCATACAAGTGGCTTTCTTCCAAGTACTTTTTTTTTTCNGAGGGGTCTTATCGCCGCAATTGTGGCGTGCCCAGCGCTGGGTTGCGACAGTCGCCGTTGCCATACCGCCATGGTATCCTGCCGGAGCTCCGTCCGCCGCGATGCAATTTGCCGCGGCAGCGGAGTTTCGCCCCGGCGAAGCGCCTCCACGCGCCACGCGTAAACGTGCGCGAGGGCTCTCGCCTCCAGATCCCATGGCGTTAATCCGGCAAGGAGGCTCGCCGCCTCGCCGGAGACCGTGCGGTATCCCCGGGCCAGCCGGATGGCCATGACCCTTTGTTCCAAGGTAGATACCAACCTAAGTCCACCTAAGTACCTACAAAATTTCACTAAAATCTAAGACAAAAACGCCGAGACTAGAACGGGTGTAGAGCACAAATATGTGGGTAAGTTAACCCTGTATGACACATATAACCAAGCTCGTTGTTTAAGTTACAGCCTCTTGGGTAATACTTACCTGGTTTAGTTTGTACAGTTTACGGAGTAACGGACCAGTGGCATGAATATTATGGAGGTACATAGTAGGAAAGTAAATATAATTAATAATTGTTAGGGAGTGACAATTAAGATGATACATATTTATTTTGTAAATAGGTTTAAAATCACGCTCCACCCAGAGCGGAAGAAGTCATTTGATGATTTCCCATTCTCGTTTTTTTGTAGATAGTGACGCCAATTTTATAAAATAAATTATACGTACATAGTACAAATCTACTATTCATTTCTCGTGAAATATGTTCTAATAAATATTCCTACTGATTGCATGGAAGAATATTATTATTTCTAATAAATGCGCACTATCTCCCAGGATGCCTTGTAAATATATCTTGTTAGAATAGATACAAAATGAACGTTTTAGAACCTTTTTTTTCAGAACATTCACTTTTTTTATTAAAAATTCACATTTATTTTGAACAGACTCGTTCTCTTTAAACTCAATGTGACATACTTAAGTAAGTACTCTTTCGATCCTAATTTTTTGTTAACCTATAAGTATAGGTTAACAAAAAATTAGGATCGAAAGAGTTTAATAAAAGGTTTAAATCACTTAAATAGCTCTTTAGTAGGTACGCCAGTTTAATGAAATGGTCTCACACATAATACAATACAATACTTATACAACACAACTACAACAACACAAACAATACCTACAATACAAAACAACTCAATAAAAATGTTGACTTCACGCCGATGAGTTTACGAATTTAAACTTTTCTGTGAGCCGCATATGTATGATGGGACATTAAAAAAATATTATCTGTTCATTTTATTTTTCATGGTCATTATTTTTTTTTTGTCAAGAAAAAGTTAAATCATTAGTTTATCGAGCAGTGTAATTACCTAAAACGGACTAGTAGGCACTGGGTTGCGGAATTTGTTCGAAAGATNAACTGAGAGCAAGAAGATACCTTAATGTCTGTAGGTATAACTAATCTGTTATTGGTAACTTCTGTTGTCTTATAAACTAGTTTAAATTAATATCAGGAGTTTGCCCTAAGACTTCAACATCATCACTTGGCAGTGAGATGGAACTACATGTGGCCTCCACGTTAACAAATAATTTTTCCATAGTGATACATGGAAAAGTACATAACNGAACACGGATGGGTTTTAGTCAGTAAGAGTCTGCCACACCCTTTCGCTCCACCCAGAGCGGAAGATGTCATTTAATGATTTCACAACCTTAAAAAAAAAAAACAAAAGGCACTACGCGTTCAACCAATGGTTAAAAAAAATGTGGATAAATTTCGTTAAAATGCGATTCGACTCGATAAAAAAAAATATTATTGTAGTGTTTAAGTACATAACAGTTATTTTATTTGACCATTGGTCAAGCTAATTATATTGATCGAAAAACACTTTTCTTTTTTCATTTAGAAAACTCTCCTTTATGTAGGTACCATTGGTTTTCTTTTGATGATTGGTTTTTTGATTTTGTTTTCAGCTACTACAATGTCTGCAATCTGTCAAATTTCTTTAATAGATATTCAACTTCATCGCTAAGTTATTAAGGTTCAAGGCTGATTGGGAAAAACCTGCTAGATGTACCTATAGGTACAATAAATGAGCTTTGCACATTTAATTTTGAGTCTGTGGACATCAAATATCTACCAATTGCTAAGTTACTTCTGACGCTGACTGTACCGAATATTTCACTAATGGAATAAAGACATTTTCCTGCAAAGTCTGATTTCCTGAACAAAATGAAGATCGTATTTTCACGGTAGATATCTATTAAATTCGGCAACGATTTTACAAAATCAATTTGGCAACGAGTTGGGACGAATGAAAAGAAATCGAATGCCAGATTATACGCCGTACCTACGAAAAACACTTGTTTTTTTAGGGTTCCGTACCCAAAGGCTAAAAACGGGACCCTATTACTAAGACTCCATTGTCTGTCTGTCTGTCTGTCACCAGGCTGTATCTCATGAACCGTG
>NDFZ01000228.1:0-10478 GCA_002192655.3 Mamestra configurata | reverse complement strand
CCCTCTTTTATGTCTAATAATAATACTATTCCGCATAATCTTATATTATGTTTGGAATAAACTATTCTTTTTCTGTATTTTCAGATTGATATTCATAGTTTTATATAATTAAGAAGCAATTTTTATTTCAAGTTCTGTAAATGTGAGAACCCTGGACCATTATGTTAAATTAAATTACATTCAATTAAAAAAAAAACCATTTTATTTGCTCAAAATATATTTATCCACCATTTTGAGTATTTATCCTCTGCCCATTACTTATCATCACCATAATCTACGGAAAAGGTAGGAAAATGAGTTTGACGGTCTGTGGGTAGGAAAAATAATGTTACCGAAGCCGGGTTTTTAGTATCTTTGTCACACTTCATCTTTTTTTCGAAAGGAACGAAAATCGGTGAACAAGTGGCGAAAATGCGCTAAAGGGGAAAGTATTGTGAATAGAATAGAGAATTATTACAGTTAGAATAGAAGAGAACCTGTTGCACAAGGACAAGTTAACCCACAGGTTAACTTATCCTTGTGTGCACTTGCCATACAATAAAAAAACGAATTGTGCCGTTGTCGCCATAAAATATTTTGTGTCGCAGGTTATTTTAGTTTTGTGATATTTCCTAATAACGTTTGTTAAACTTTTGAAGCAAAATAACTCCAAACTGCTTGACCTATGAAGATGAAATTTGGTACGGAGGTAGATTACGAGTAGGAAACATCAGCTCTTCCCCCGTAAAAAGCTGATATGGGAGTGGAAGTTTATATGCAATATCTTATTCCTTGGGCCAACATACTTGGAACTTAGTACAAATACTGGCCTAAGTGAATAATAAAGGTTGTTTTATTCGTTTTCACTACTACCCCTAAAGACGATTTGTGGGGTCTTAAAGTTTGTATGGCATCTCAACAAATTTACTTAAACAATGTCGTCATATCCTCGTATCTCCAATAACGCATATTTTCAATCGTTCAATTGCCACCCGAATTTTTCCGGAGGCATTTAAAAAGGCATTTGTGCATCCGATGTATAAGGGTGGGAACAGAGACTATGAACAATTATAGGCCTATTTCAGTCCTCACATCTATCTCCAAAATTTACTTACTCAGTTCCTGGATAAAAATAATTTAATTGCACAAAATCAGTATGGTTTTAAAAAAGGAGTATCGGCAGAAGATGCAGTTCTCGACTTAATAGAATTTGTTGCAAGAAAGCTAGACCAAAAACAGAATTGCCTAGGTTTATTCCTAGACTTAAAAAAGGCATTTGACACAGTTTTTGTTCCTAGGTTCCTACCCTCCTATCGAAATTGGAGGACATCGGAATACGTGGCTTTGCTCATAATTTTTTTGCAAGCTATCTCACTAACTGTAGACTGTGTGTTTAGAGTAGGTGACCATGTCAATAGAGAGGAAACCACCACCTTCGGTATACCGCAGGGAAGTGTGCTTGGCCCGACACTTTTCCAGGTTTACTACATCAACGAGCTTTGCTGCATACCTCTCACAAATGCCAAAATATTCACCTAAGCTGATGACACTGCTGTTATTGTTCATGGTTCCGACAGGGAGGAACTGAAAACTACTGCCGAAACGTCACTTGAATCTGTTATCAGTTAGTTGCAGCTAAACCCTTACTCTTAACCTGGACAAGACCCACTTCATCCCGTTCAAGCTACACCCTGCAACTATTCCTCCTACAGACTGTCATTAACGCCCACACATGTAATGGCCATATAGGTACCCTGCTCATGCATTTCTATTCGTAAGGTATACCATCTTAAGTATTTGGGTGTGATTATTGATAGTGGACCCAACTGGTGCTCTCACTTGGATACTATTAGTACAAGAGTTAGAAGAATGATTTATGTATTCCAGCTGCTTAAGCCTTCTGCTGATTTCAACACGATTAGAATGGTGTATATTGCCATTTGTCAGTCCGTTATCATATCACCTATTGCATCACAGTGTGGGGAGGCGCAGCTCGGACAAAGTTTCTCAAGCTGGAGCGAGCACAAAGAGCTGTTCTAAAGGTGATGTCAGAGAAGCACTTTATGTAGGTATCCCACCACACAATTATACAAAGATGCAAATGTACTTACTGTTACGCAACTGTTTGTGCTTCGATCTGTATTGAAAAAACACACCAAGGCCCCCCCCCCCACCAGACCCAACACGCCGTATGAAAAAACCTCATTCTCACGGTAACACATAAGACTACTTTCAAACACAATAATAAATAAAAAAATAAATATCATTGAATTGGATACTATTAGATTAAACGGGGTCAGTTTAAAAAGAGTGGGCATATCGTGACCTCTGACCTGAGTGACGATGTAGAAATTGATAGGGAGCGGAGAGCGTTGTCTGTGAGGGCTAATATGATCGCCCGCAGGTTTGCACGTTGCTCGGGAACCGTCAAAATAACTCTTTTTAGAGCGTTTTGTACGTCCCTGTACACGGCCAGCCTGTGGGTGTCATATACTCAAAAGCAGTACAACGCTCTCCGTGTGCAGTATAATAATGCATTCAGGATGTTGTTGGGGTTGCCCCGGCACTGCAGCGCGTCGGGGATGTTCGCCGACGCCCGTGTCGACTGTTTCTACACGACGATGCGAAAGCGGTGTGCATCTCTGGGGCGCAGGCTCCGGGCCACCTCTAATGGCATCCTGAGTGCATTGGCGAACAGGTTTGATTGTCATTACATTAATCATTGTTATATGATTAATTTAATGACAAACAGACAAATGACTCAGGCTTTTATCTAATTATGTATATTATTTTTGTGTTCGTGTGGTCTTGTGAATTTTAATTTATATATAAATGTGATTTTAATTTAATTGTTTCCAATATTGTATTTTAAATTTTATTAAGTAATTCATTCGATTGTTTTTATGTATATTTATTTTAATTGAAATTTAATGTGAATGTTATGATCTAAAATGGATTGAAATAAATTAATTTGAATTTGATAGGGTTAAAGTTTAAATTAAGGAGTGGATAAAAGACCAAGACTACGAGGCAACTGAAAGTACTTACCTGGATCAGATAAATCACATCACAACGACGGGAGCAGCCCCCACTGAACTCCATCCACATTCATAGATGCACATTCACTCAGCATACCCCACACATCCCCTCGTCACATCACATCACACCACACCACACCACACACCTCTGCCCTACACATACATCCACACAACACTTGCATATGACACGACACCCACTCAAATACCCTCTACAGTTACACTCAATACAAACCTTAGTTTTTACTTAAAAATATTAATTAATTAAAAATATATTTATATATAGCTAGATTTCTTACCGTTAAAGTACTTGTTATCTATAAAAAAGATCGCAAGTGTATTTCAGTATATGTCTTAACTGTTATGGTTAAAAAGTCAGAATGACCGCTTTTTGTTTAAATTATTCAATCAAACCTCGGGTGGAATGGAGAAGTGGTGATATTGGTATCATGATATTGATCCTTATCCTTTTAAATAGTTCGATAATTAAGGTTGATTAGTACAATCATGTAAACTACTTTAAATTATTCAAATCGGACCTTTCGTTTAAAAGTTACGACGGGTATTAAACATATTAAAATGCTCTAAGTAAAATTTTGCAGTTTGAGCGAACTGCTAGAATCTCAATGCTTCGATGAAGTTGGAACACGACATTAATAATTTCGATAAAAAATAATTAAAAATATTTGCATTTTTCGAAAATAAACCCGAAAAGGGTTGAAAAATTGTCATAAAAAATATAAGTTGCAATGGAATTAGTCTTGTACGACATAGAGTTAGTTAGTGATGATGAAAAAAAAAAACAATCTCTGTACTTAAGGGTTTTATTTTCAACAAAAATTAAAATAAACCGGAGAAACAAAAAAACAAAATGGGATCCCACCCCTGATTACTGTTATGCAGCATTCATTCATTTTTTTTTTAGTCTAATGTTGTCGAAGTTTATCAACATCCATTTTTCTAAAGGGCGGAAAGTTGAAGAGGAAAGTCACGTTTTGAGGCTATCTATTTCCGGATCAGGCAACATTTAAAAAAGTTCTGAAGTGTTACTTAAATAAAAAAACCACGCACGAAGGGTTCCGTACCATTATCTATAAAAACGGAAAAAAAACATGTCTTTTGTATGGGAGTCCCTTTAAATATTAATTTTATTTTGTTTTTTAGTAATTGTTGTTATAGCGGCAACAGAAATACACCATCTGTGAAAATTTCAAATGTCTAACTATCACACTATGAGATACAGCCTCGTGACAGACGGACGGACAGCGGAGTCTTAGTAATAGGGTCCCGTTTTACCCTTTGGGTACGGAACCCTAATAATGATTCCTAAAATATGGAATCAATATTTGGGGCAATTTCCCTCCAAACGGCCGCTCGCTTCAACTGAATTCTCTATACATAATCTATAGGTTTGACATAATAGTTAACGTTGATAGGGATGAATCTGGTTGGCAGCTTTGATATTGGTTTTAATAGCGGATGGTGCTTTTGGTAATGATGGAGTTGCCTGGCCAAGCTGTGGAGTTGGTCCTCGCGATGGGCCCATCCCTGGAGCGACGCCTTGCGGTACTATTGATGGTATTCCTGGACGCAATCCTTTACCCGTTCCCACGGCAGTCACCAGTGCATGAGTATCGGAAATGCTGTGAGTTGGTTGCATTCCTTAAGAGAGAAAAAATATCAATTAGTGAATGTTAATTGAATGTCATGGTTTTCTATTTGAAATTGCGCAGGTTTATAGAACTCGAAAAAAATCCACTGGATACAAAGGGTCAAGTTTTACGAGTGTGCGGCCACGGTATGGCACCCGCGGGCTGGGGACGAAGGCGACTTCAAAGACGATGCAGAAACATTTCTTTCAATCTTCTCACGTAATTTTTTTTATTAATGAATTGTGGAAATAGGTAATTATGTCCATTTATAGATGGAAATGATAATTATTATTTGGCATAAATGTCAAACATAACTTTGAAAAAAAAAAAGAATGTTGAAAATTCATTCAACAAACGGCCATTAAGTAATTTGTCTTTTTTAGATTAATTTAGTGATCAATATAACCGTTTTTTCCCGTTCCCCTATGGCCTATTATAGCCTTCCTCAAAAACCGGAAGTGATCACCGCATGGTAAGAGGCACATTGAATCTAAATGTCAAGCTGGAAAGGTCTCGACTGATGAAGTCTACGCTCCGTCCAACACAGATTCAGATCCAAAACTCCGAAAGCTTTCAGCTCGAACTTCAAAATCGTTTCGAGTGCCTTCCGTGGAAGAATGCAACAATAGGTTCGTGGAAACTGTCCATTCAGTCGGGTCTAAGTTCTTCAAGACTCGCCGTACAGATAGGAACAAGAGGCTCCCTGATCCTACTCTCTAGCTCATGAAGGAGAGGCGGGAGATGATTTTACAGTCTTCAGACGATGCGAGCAAATATCGGCAGCCCAATAGACGGATCTGCAAGTCCTTGAAAAGAACCTCTGGCGCTTTAATACCGAAAGGATTAAAGACGCTATAGAACGGAATAAGGGCTCCAAGGTCTTTGCGAGAGATCTGTCTATTGGGCAGAGCCAGCTCACAAAACTGAAGACCGACGATGGCAGAACCATATCCGCCAAATCGGAGCTTCTGAGGGAGATCGAGACCTTCTATGGACAGTTATACACGTCAAAGACTAAACTCACTGCAAACCTAGATAACGACCCAAGAGCTAGGTTGACCCGGCACTATACCGAAGACATCCCGGACGTCAGCCTGTGTGAGATAAGGATGGCTCTGAAGCAGCTTAAAAACAACAAGGCGTCGGGTGATGACGGAATTAAGGCCTGAAGGCGGGTGGAAAACTGGTCCTTAAGGCCCTTTAGAAACTGTTTGATTCCGTCATACTCGAGGGGAAAACACCATAGACATGGAGCAGAAGTATGGTGGTACTCTGGTAAGAAGGGCAACAATGCCCTGCTTAAGAATTACAGGCCCATCTCACTTCTGAGTCTACAAGCTGTTTTCCAGGGTCATCACGAACCGTCTCTCGCGCAGGTTTCATGACTTCTAGCCTCCTGAACAAGCCGGATTCCGAAAAGGCTTCAGCACCATAGACCACATATATACGCTACGGCAGGTGGTACAGAAGACCGAAGAGTATAATCTACCCCTCTTAGCGTTTGTGGACTACGAGAAGGCCTTCGATTCGTTCCAGACTTGGGCTATGCTGCAGTCTCCAACGGTGCCAGATCGACTATCGGTACATCGAGGTGCTGAAGTGTTTGTACGATAATGCCACCATGTCAGTCCGACTTCAGGATCAAACCTCGAAACCTATCCTCTTGCAGAGGGGTGTGAGGCAAGAAGGCGTCATTTCTCCGAAATTGTTCACGGCTGCAATGTAGGATGTCTTCAAGGTTTTGGACTGGAGAAGGCTAGGCATCAATGTCAATGGCGAGTACATCACTCACCTTCGATTTGCCGACGATATAGTCGTCATGGCTGAGACTATGGAGGACCTCAGTAGACCTTCCGAACGAGTGAGTCTTAAAATGAACATGGACAAAACCAAGGTTATCGTAAATACCCATGTAGCACCCACTCCTATCAAGATCGAAGACTCTACACTCGAAGTTGTACACGACTACGTCTACCTGGGACAAACGGTCCAATTAGGTAGGGCAAGGAGGGCAATGCTCGGAGTTTCCTTGCATGATCGAATCAGGAATGACGATATCCGCAAGAGAACCACGGTTACCGACATAGCCTGAAGGATCGCCAAATTGAAGTGGCAGTGGGTAGGGCACATTGCTCGCAGAACAGATGGTCGATGGGGGCGAAACATTCTGGAGTGGTGACCGCGTACCGGAAGACGCAGCGTTCGAAGGTCTCCCACAAGGTGGACCGATGACCTGGTGAGGGTCGCGGGTAGCAGATAGACGCGAGACGCACAGGACCGGTTGTTGTGGCGACACTTGGGGGAGGCCAATGTCCAGCAGTGGACGTCTTTCGGCTGATATGATGATGATGACTTAACGACAATAGTTACTACTAGCGCCATCTAGTATCGAGTAGCAGAACTAGTGGAGTCAAGTACCTTCTAGACTTTTGTATGCCAGAATATTCTACAATTCTCGATATCTGGTCAGTCGGCACCGTTAGTTACAAGTACTTTCCAGATGCTTTTACAGTAGAAGGTTCTGGAATTAATTGACCTTTATAAGTTCAGCATAGTTCGCGACCGAGTCAGTATTGGATTTGCGATACAAGCGAATACTTCGGAAGCGATCTTCAAGTGCGATTACAGTGATCAGTAGTGAAGTTGTGTTTTATAATAAGTGAGTTTAAAATTGTAATTAGTATTTTTAAATTAAAGTGTCATTTTCCTTATTTAATCGGCTGTTATTATTGTCACGAATCCCAAGCTCGTAACAATATGTTTAGATTTTCGTTTCAGAAACTGGGCCTGAGTTATGTGATTTATGTTGAACATGGAAAGCATAAAAACATGATGTCTTTTTATTATTCTGCCCAATAAGTGATAAGAGACATTATTAATAAAATAAAGCAGGCAATTTAGTTTTAATACTACAACTAAATTTCTCGGAGTACACATAGATGACAATTTGAAATGGCAAAGTCATATAGAGTTTGTTTGCAAAAAAGTGTCGCAATCATCTTATAGTTAGTACATGTTAGCGAAAAAGGTAAATCTCAGCACATTACCCGTAGCTTATCATGCTAATGTTGTTTCTAGATTGAGATATGCAATCATATTCTGGGGAATTGCTACCAACTGGGACAAAGTTTTTAAATGTCAAAAAAGATGCGTGCGTGCTATGTGTGGTCTCAAAAGAACTGACAGCTGCAAGTCATACTTTAAAAAATTAAAAATACTTACTCTGCCATCTTTATATATTTTTGAAATGGCTTTGTTTATTAGAAACAATCCATCACTATTTACGTTGGAGATCAGGATCGCGAAATAGAAGTCACCTATATAATAAACTCACCAGCCAGTACAAAACTACCCTCTTTGGGAAAGGTGTGTTTGCTATGGCCACAAAGATCTACAATAAAATTCCTAATGATATAAAGGATTGTAGCAATATTCATGTCTTCAAACATAAACTATTCCAATTGCTTGTGGAAAATTGTTATTACTCTGTTGCCGATTTGTCATGCATGAGTAGTGGAATTAATATAATTAAATAATAATATGACATTTCCAATTAAATTAATTTATATGCAATAGAATATTATAATTATAGTCTCACTTAACTATTTTAAGTAGACTCATTAATTTGTATGCCCAAGTGGCTGATCATGGAATGAACATTATTTAGTATATAATTAAATTATGTAATCAACACTTGTATGCAACCCATGTATCACAAATAAACGATTTGATTGATTGATTGATTGATAATGTCAGTTAGTACATTGCAACAATCGTTTTAATTTTTTGCTTTTTATTTCAGAGCAATAAAATACACTAGAAATAAAAATAAAATCTCCTAACTAAATAAACCCTAAAATATGGCGTCAAAAAATTCATCCGCATCGCTGTCGACTGGAAGTGTACCCAAAAGACTGGCGGCATTGCCACGTTGTATGGCAATGCTTATTCTTTGACCAAGGTAAAAGCCAGCCCTTGCTTAGTTGACTGTAAATTTATTTTAGTGGTCAATGAAGTCTGGAGCTTGTATCAGGATGTTTGCGATAAATGGAATCTGTTTGAGATTAACCTAAGATAAGCGACTTTTTTATACTATTTTTTATCAAGCTCAATCAGTCCTAGGATTTTCGTCAAATTACGAGTTTTTCAAGTAGGTACATGCAAAAAGCGATACTGTACGCCTATCTAGACTATGTTGCGTAATGTACACAGCCATATCTAGTATTACAATTCATCTTTTATGTCACTAATAGAAGGCGAAGTTATCCTGCAGCATAAGATATATACCTGCTGATCGCATAGACTCTCCATCCCAATCTTCCCGGCCTTTGGTTATTATTTCCCAAACATGGCTTACCACTTTAGTAAATTGAGCAACTTGTTTCTAAAACGAAAAACATTCAAGATTAGTCACTTTGTCTTTTATTTTTATGTAAGCCGAAACTTAAATATTATCTTCATGATTTTACCTGTGCTGTATCATAGCTTAGGGTACTGGCTTTATGATTAAACTGTTGAAGCCTCTGTTCAGCTTGAGGCTCTGGCTTGGTACGTAGTAAGTCTGGGACAAGGTCATGAGTGCATGCTGGAACACGACCTTCCGTCAATCGTGCTAATGCTTCATCACGCTCACAGCTCAGTTGAAGAGGCAACACAATTCGTGACCTAAGTGATGCTGCCAGTTCTGCTTGTAATATTTTACTCAATCCAGTCAACTGTTGTGAAAAAGAAATGATTATTAGATGCTATCTTGACATTTATTCTAAAAAAAAGGACAGTGCAGTGCAGTGGATAATTTTTATTACAAATCAATTTCAGTAGGTGAATATCGATTGTGTGTTCTTGTTATTGGGCACACGCTTGTGTACTATAATAGTAGATTATGCACCGAGGGGATAAAGCAGTGTCGTTACGTCACGGGCGTCAATATAATCCCGAAGGCTATGAAGAAATCCTGAATGCAGCGAGGGATTTAAGCTAGCCTAAGGCAAAGACACCTTTTTCCCTGAGGAGCATACTCTACCTATCGCACCTACCGCGACAAAATTGTGCTCAAGCCATGCAGACAGCTGCCTGTTCACCGCGAGCGGCGCGCGTCGGCCTCCACTGCTAGGAGCACGTCGCGCGTCCGAAGCTGTGCCACCGTCCACCGCTCATTATAACCCGCCGGGCAATAATGTGATTTAAATTTGGAACCTCATTTTGCACCTAGCAGCGGAGGCCGGCGGGCGCGCGCCCGCGGGCTATCATGACGTACTTTTGGTTAGGTTTGCATAGCATATAATTTGAGGTTTTCGTGCAGGTGGTGTGAAAATACTGTAATATCTGCCGCAACTGATGGTTTGTCTCCGCGGAGAACAGCCGTCATGACCGAAATTCGGTCTGGAATAGGGCAGTCATCCGTCCGGGTTTCCCCGGATTTGTTGTTTGACCCCGAGTTTGGGGGTCGTCCGGGTAAGGTTTTTAAAAAGGGGACACTTTGTTTCCGGGGAATCTCGATTGATTGAAAGGTAAAAGGTAGCAATAACTTCAGACAAATCTTCATTTTTTTTATTTGAGATGGGTTTGCTCTTGACTCTATAGTAGGCGCCAGATAATCGTGGAATAACGGTCATTGACCCACCTACAATTATTGACATTTTGAGCGTGATAATTTCTATAGCACAATATTCGAAATCATATACCAAAGGCGTAACCAGATTAGGGATAGGTTTACATTCAAGGTCCTTTTTAACCATTATGCAGGTATCACCCCGCCGTTGGTGAGGTCTTGAGAAAGATGAGATTAGCTTGTAATTTTTTAGTATTAAGT
>NDFZ01000227.1:0-10477 GCA_002192655.3 Mamestra configurata | reverse complement strand
ATAGTCAACGTACAACAAGTGCTACTTTCTATAGAAAACGTGTAGAAACATGTTAATGCCTTGACGTGTTGACGCATATGCCTATTAGGCAATATTGGATATGGTGGCTCTGACTGCCTCGTTTACTTTTAGCAAGTTCACTTGATTGGTTACTCGAACTTTGGCAAATTTTACTGGCATTGTCGTTAAGTTGACAGAAAGATGGTCTGTGGAGACAGTACTAAACAAAGGAGTTCACTACAGTTTAATTAGGAAAATATGAAACTGTTTAGCATTTATCGAGAAAATTTTATTATCCAGCAATGCATAATTAGAAGAATTTTGAGAAAAGATANTACTCGAACTTTTACAAATTTTACTGGCATTGTCGTTAAGTTGACAGAAAGATGGTCTGTGGAGACAGTATTAAACAAAGGAGTTCACTACGGTTTAATTAAGAAAATATGAAACTGTTTAGCATTTATCGAGAAAATTTTTTTATCCAGCAATGCATAATTAGAAGAATTTTGAGAAAAGATCATTTAAAATAAAGGTGGAAAAGTGAATTTTATTAGCCTTCGCCAATCGCATATGCAAAATCAACAAATTCTAAGAAAGACAGTCAAACAATAGGCCGTTCACTTTTATTCCATACAAGCTGATCAAGCTGATACGTGTTTAGACTCACAAAGAATCCATTTGCCTTTTACAACTCGAATCGCATTCACATTTAATTCAAACATGCATTATCCAGAAAGAATAAAGCGACTATCTCGTCAACTTGACTTATCAATCAAGCGATCTAAACGCGGCTAAGATTTCCAACTAAGGTACAAGTACTCTCAATCGTGTATAAGTTTTTATCGCACAAGACAAGACATTTGTCCAATGGAGAGACAGCTACTAAGTAAAGCAAAAAGACACTGGAAATTAATAATATTTTTTATTCCTTTTTCTTCGTATCAGATTGAAATCAGTTTCCGTCCCTTTTGCTCTTGATATGGAAACTGTCATTATTTTATTATGAGGTTTTTAAACATAAAGGAACTGGAAGTAATATTTATATAAATAAATGTTTTCTAAGGAAAATATCGGTAATGCGCAATAACTTTAAAAGACTAACTATTAAGAACTGTCTTTATTGAGTTAGTAAACAGTTTTGTTATTCGTTACTTTAAGTATTTTCTCCAGGTTTCTTTATAATTAGAAAGACTGATTAATTTATTGATTTGAATTATCATATATGTTAAGCGACATCTACTGACTTGCTCTCGTTTCTCTCAGTAGTGCTCCAACTGCAAACTGACCAAAAAAAAACTCTAAATACACAAATGTAATTATTAGTTACACAACAATATACATATCTCGGATTAGCAATAAGTAGAAACGTTACTTTCATCCCAGTTTACATTCTCCCTTGTGTACACCCGCAGGCAAAGCTGGTATCATAAACAGAACGAAACTATCCCACAACAGCATAACTTCACCATATTATTACATCATACGATCCTTTCATATTAATTCACTACAAGATTCTATCAGCGATAGCACTGAGATTCAATTTGATCAATAAATAAAACGCATCGCGGAACTAAGCGGCTGTATATAATTTTGTACCGAAGATTTACTTATTTCAACTATCACTTGATACGCCGTATCATGATCGTAATGAAAATGATATTTTGTAGTGTCAAGTCTTATTGGGGAAATGAAAAATTGCAATATTTCAACTTATTTTTTATTAAATTGCATTTTTACAGTTGCAAATGCGATGATTGAAAAATAACTTAGATGTTAAAGTGTTATTGGAAAAAATATGGAATTATACAACGTGACAGACTCAAAAAAGTCGTTATATTGGAAGCAATCAACTGGAGCAAGTTACTGGCATAACGCAAACGAGCAAAAAATAAGTCGTTTGCTTCCTTACTCTGTTTTTTTTTATTATTATCGCATTTCATATGCAATGTTTTAAATACTTACCTCTTTTATAAACAATCAAGTTATCGTATTGCAATAAAACTTTAATGAAGCCATCAACACAAAAACATACATAAAAAAATTCGACATGTAAAGGGTAATAAAATCAAGTTACAATATCACTGGCATTCAACAAATACAGTCACCAACTCAACATTCTGTCAGATTTACGGTACGTCTAACCGACGTACGCTGGGAAAGCTAATCCAGAATCAATTCCGATTCAATTCCGGAAGTAGCACCGCCTACTCGAGAACAGTTTACGTACTGCTGACGTGCTCATCATAACATGTGGGAAGGTGAATGTTGATCAAGATTAGATGTCGTTTCCGCGATAATCTGGGAAAAACGCACACGACACGTTTGTGATTTCGTTTCTTTCTCGTTTGTGGGATTATTGTGAATGGGAAGTTCTTAGTGTATGAATGACTCCTCATTCCTCAGCGCGGCATTCACTCATGGTAAAAAAAAAAGTTTTTGTTTATGTATGAGTTTAGTGAATTTACGAGTAAAGTGCGTTAGTACCTGATAACCTATGGCAAGTAGCCTATCAGAATNCACTCATGGTAAAAAAAAAAGTTTTTGTTTATGTATGAGTTTAGTGAATTTACGAGTAAAGTGCGCTAGTACCTGATAACCTAGCAGTATGCTTAATTTTGTAAGTGTAACATACAGGAAATCTTTTAAAAATTATTAGGGTTCAGTACCTCAAAAGGTAAAAAAGAACCCTTATAAGAACGCTCTCTAGTCCGTCTGTCCGTCTGTCTGTCCGTGTTTTTAAGGACATACAGCTTAAGTATTTAGTGGGTACGGTAAACAACCCTTTTTCTGACCCTGTATCTAACAAAATCGCTGTCCACTTTCGAGCCTCAAATAAAACTGTTAGTGGAATAGTCGAACTAGTGTCTGAAACTGTACATACATATTGTCTCCATACAGATAAATCGCAATTTAAAAATAAAAAGTCACCTAAAGGGCAATGGAGAGGGAAATGCTCGGAGTTTCCATGCGTGATCAAATCAGGAATGACGATATCCGCAAGAGAACTAGGGTTACCGAACTAGCCAGAAGGATCGCCAAACTAAAGTGGCAGTGGGCAGGGCACTTTGCTCGCAGAATCGATGGTCGATGGGGCCGAAAAGTTCTGGAGTGGCAACCGCGTACCGGAAGACATAGCGTTGGAAGGCCTCCCACGAGGTGTACTGATGACCTGCTGAAGGTTGCGGGTAGCCGATGGATGTGAGATGCACAGGACCGGTTCTTGTGGCGACACTTGGGGGAGGTCTATGTCCAGCATTGGGCGTCTTTCGGCTGATATGATGAATAAAATACTGCAAATTCTTTGTCCAATACAAAACATCATAAAATTCACGGAGCTAAGAAATAAAATATGACGGATTAACGTCCCGGTCAAACCCCTAATAAAAACAACCAACGGGTTTTCTTAACGCACAATTAAATTGTAAGTTCGTTTTGGCAATCATTTTGAACGGGTTTCATAAAAAAAATATGTATTTACTTTTATTTTGTTGTGTGTGAACCAACAAAGATGTAAAATGATTTTAATTTAAAGAACCTTTTAATTTTATGTTTCAATGAAGTACTTAATTGTAATAAAGCGATGTCCAAATTCAGGTAAATATTCGTTTAAAACAACAACATTTTTAAAAGGATTATTATCATAAAGTCCTTTAACATTTATGTACTTTAGTTTTTACGTCAACTAAATTAGTTATTTTGCTGGGTACTCATTTAGCAGTCTTTTATATATTTCCAGCGAAGCATAACTAATTAGAGCACGTTTTCCTGTAAATATTTTCAGTTTGAGCTCAATAAAACAACAAAAACGTTGTTATTATATTACTTTAAAATGCTTAACCATACTCAAGCGCGGAAAATACTCGTCCATACATGTGACAATATCGTCATGTAAAAAATTTTCACGGCTATGGTACCTGTCAATATGGCTGAAATCCGTACAAATCAAAGGCGGATAAATAAACAAACAAAGATCCAAACCAAAACCGTTTATTTTAAGCAGCCCTTTCATGGACTTCACATTATTCTTTTTAAAAACACAATAATCCGGAAGACTGTTTAAAGATACTTTCAGAAAATAGAACAATACTTACAAAACAAGGCCTTTACAATGTTTAAATATCAACTTCTACAACTACCAACAACACAGTGCTGCGTTCCAAAACAAAAATCGTCACACAAAAAGCAGCCAAACTAAAGTGGGACTGGGCCGGCCACGTCTGCCGTCGAACGATTCATGGGCTAAAGCAACCACAATGTGTATCCCGACGGCATCGCGGGAGACCCAGGCGAAGATGGCGGGACGAGCTTGACGCCTATCGGCAAGATTGGTCCACACTTGCCCAAAGCCGGGAGGAATGGAAGGAAGAAAGGGAGGCCTTTGCCCTGCAGTGGGACACAATTGGCTAAAAAATATATCAACTTTACGCAAACACGGTACGAACCCGGAACTTTCATAAGCCAAACCGACTGAGATCTGGGCACTACTAATATATAAAGATAATTAGTTACTAAAGCACATTACAACAAGGCTAACACATCTGAACTACTTAAAGCATCTTAATTTCCGCTTTAAAAAAACTTAACACACTTTAGAGCAAATCTGTGCGATATCTGACGAAACGGAAAGATGTATGAGATTGTATTTTGTAAGAAAACAGTCACGCCAGAATAAAACGTGCTAATAGTGACATGTACCAGTTCCGCACTAGTGCTACATGTTTGAATTGAATTTCAGAAGTCGGTGTTAACATACGAAAAAACAACCAAAACAACGACTTTTTTTTTCTTATTTGGAAGTCGGTTATATGTTTTTGTAAAAAAGTTTTTTATGTTTCACTTTTGTTGATACCCTTTTTTTTTTTTTGATGTCGGGGGTAAATCCTCATGGAAATCCTCCACCCTGGGGCGGGTGGAGGGGTCTGTCAGACTCTTACTGACTAAAACCACCCCGGTGTTCCATCTCCCACCTACGCCGGGGATCGCGGGAACGTATGCGACTTCCGCAATCCCCGGCTGGTAACCTAACAACACCACGGGAAAGTCACAGGAAAGCAAAAAAGAAAATATATGCGTATTTTCTATTTCTCCAGCAATTTCGATTTAACAACCAAACTACTGAACCGATTTTGATGAAACTTCTATGGGATCGGAACGTATATCCTTTTAAATGATTTTACTGGAAAGTGACGTGTAACGTAAAAATGTACTAGTAAGTGACGTCACACGAGTTTTCAACGCACTGTATTGTCTTCATTTTTTGCTTACGTGACAAAAGAAAAAATACGTGTCTAATATTTTTTTGAAAATCTGCCTGTCGGACTAATTAGATTTTTTTAGTCAAATACCCTATTATAAGCAGACTCCTTTCGACATCGTTTACTGTTACATAAAGTTTAGTACCACTGCCATAAACACTCCTAGTTCATACTCCATACCAAAACGTGAAAGAAAATATAACCACGGTTTGCCACCATGGTTTATTTTAATCACGTTTCATAGTCGACACTTTAACGACATTACGCGAAGTTTCCCACGTTTGTAGATTACTATATCGTGCGTAGTTCAACTGTAGTTGTAAGAAAATCGTGCCTACAACTACTTGCCAAAGTTCTTGGGTAACGGTAAAAGTTATTCACACTCTATCCACCCTGGTTAAACCGATCGTTTTTATTGCGATAAAAGGGCTCAAAACTTGGCGAAGAATTACCATTTATAATATGTAGTCTACTTGAGGTTTGTTGCTCTTCTTTTGTTTATTTTGTAATTTTGTAGAAACTAGAAAAAGTTTCTTTAAGTGAAAACTTCTTTAGGCGCGTTGAGCACTTTTTGGGTGAACCAAAAACTCGAGTCGTCATCACCGAACGCTTTCCATGAGCTATATGTATACTGTGTTTTNTATAATATGTAGTCTACTTGAGGTTTGTTGCTCTTCTTTTGTTTATTTTGTAATTTTGTAGAAACAAGAAAAAGTTTTTTTTAAGTGAAAACTTCTTTAGGCGCGTTGAGCACTTTTTGGGTGAACGTGATCGTCACCGAACGCTTTGGGTGAACAAAAATCATGGAACTCGTGTCATCGTCGACGAACGCTTTAGCTTTCGCTTAGTTTTCACTTCTATCGGCAGTCCCCAAAGACTGCATGTTTTTTTTTATTAAAACAAAGTTAGGTACTTATTTTCAGCTTTTCCGAATCGACTCAATAAAAAAACTGGTNTCGTGTCATCGTCGACGAACGCTTTAGCTTTCGCTTAGTTTTCACTTCTATCGGCAGTCCCCAAACACTGCATGTTTTTTTTATTACTTAAAACAAAGTTAGGTACTTATTTTCAGCTTTTCCGAATCGACTCAATAAAAAAAACTGGGTCAATATCATCTTCATATTTCAACCCATTTCAAGAACATTACCTTCTTACACTGAGTAAGAATTTTGTAACCTTAAACAAACAAAAACCCTCCATTCAATTATAAGTAAACATAAACCAAAAATATATGACGGTCCAAATAATAAAATCACATAACGATACCAAGCAATAGAGCGCTGCATTGCATACAAACAAAAAACACCGGAACTGACATTTATTATTCAAGCCACCAGTCAAAGCTTGCAACATACAACATATCACGCGTGTATACCCTGAACGGTTAGGCAGAAGCATTGTTCACCTACATTTTGTCAATTATTTTTAAGTTCCATGTATTAGGGAGCGAGCCTACTGCCATCAACGGGGTGCAAATCCAGACTCCGGCAGCCTAAATGCGTACATTTAAGCTGGATTTGCCTTAATTTGTGTATGGTGGCACACAAATTAATTCTGTCATTTCCACCGTATTCATTGCATGTCCAGTAAAGGGTGTTCTATTCTATTATATTGTCTAGCACACGATTTTTAAACATATAATGCAGTCCTATTGGAGTTTCTTTCGATTGGGAAAAATATGCGACTTTATAACTCACAATTGTAGTGCGGGCCGTCACTGAGAAATTCTAGATGGATTAACCCAAAAGCACGTGCTGCACACGACACGGCCGGGAGGTATTAAAGTAAAAGAGTGAATAGGTAACTTCTATGCAAGCATGCTCCATCGTCGACACATCATCACTACCATCGCGTTAGATTGATAACTCGCGTTAGACCATAATATAACCTGACCCATCAATAATAATAATTATTTTGAGTATGTTTTTTTTAATATATTTAAAAATGTAATTAGTATGTAAGTGAAATGAATAAAGAGAAATCATTTTAATAAAAAAAACGTTACTCGACTCGGGAATCGAACCCAGGACCTCATGACAGCAGTAGCGCTTCCGAATCCTAAGACCAACAAACAAGCTTGTGCAACACTTTAACACAAATACTACAATACATTAATAATAATTACGCGATATTTTACTTTAGCATTCAAATCGGATGCGTACGGCTGACACAATGAATTACGCAATGTAAACTAAGTAATTGTTGAAATAAGTAGAGTGAAACGTTCACACACGATGCCTTTACGTTAACGATAAACGTAAGTACTTAATTATATAAAAGTTTTGATCACTTATTTTGAACTTAAATAGCCCTTTTTTAGATTATGTGCAATAAGTTACTGTAAAAGAATGTACGCGTGTGCAGGTATGATTAAAAATAATCTCAGAAAATTTTCAGAATTGAAAGTGATCAGAATCACACTTAAAAATGTTCAGTATCATACAAGAAAGTATTACACAAAAAAAAAAACCAAATCACACAAAAAAAATGTTCAGAATCCCAAAAAATAAGTGTTCAAATCACACTAACAAAAAACGTTTTGCTTGTACCTTCCAATCTTGTTAAACCAATCATTGAACTTATCAAAAGTAGAACAATTAAAAAAAACGCTCTCAAAATAATCGCACAGTAAATCAATTGAAATAATGATGCCAAAATTCGAAGAACAATAGCAAATCGATAACACAAGTGATCATTATGTTAAACCCATTATTAAACGATAACCGATCAATCAAGAATTAATCGGTCGAGCAACGGTTAACGCGTTAACCTGAACCCGATTCTCTGTTATTAAAAGCGAAACATCACTTCGTAATTATTAATTTATTCCGACATTAATCTGGTCGTAATTCTGTACTAAAATGCGAAATTTAACGAACCTATAAATAATGTTCTGAAATAAAAATTAAAATATGGGTCGTGTTCGTTCTTTGTAATAAAAGATCATGCGAAAGGAATCGTATAAGGAACTGTCGATCGTAAAGAACCCGAAAAATAGCTCCTTATAAAACAGAACGAAAATAAGTTGATAGGCTTCATAAACATGCGAATCCTATAATGGTTTTTCCATGCAAGAGCTGAAAGTAGGAACTACAGTAACACAAGTAAAAACTGTAAATAAATTCGACAAGTTTCAAGGGACCTATTACATTTTTCAACAAGCAGGTAATATTTGTTTTGCAAGAATAGCAAGCCCAGGAGAAGGCGCCCCGGGCTACGGGAGTCGCAGGGCAATCCCCGGCCACCGTAGGCGCGGGCCTGCGGACGGCGAGCGTTGGATGGCTCAAAATTTGTTCGAAAGAGTCACCGCGGCCCTGGAACGCAAAAGGCTTTAGAAGAAACAGATGGGTTTTAGTCAACAAGAGTCTGACACGCCCTTCCGCTCCACCCAGAGCGGAAGAAGTCATTTGATGATTTCCCATCCTTAAAAAAAAAAAATTTATCAAGCCATTTTGACCCCTTCTGCCCTGAAGGGAGGTAATATTTTTTGACCGATGCGATCAAATCTACTTTATACACTCGACTGTGAAAAAGTAGGCAATCCTAAAAGAAACGACGGAAAAAAGCCAACCAGTCACGCTAGGGAAAGGCAAAGAAACTTCCAACAAAATACGTCAAAGTCTGACCGATTTTCTTACGGAGAACAGTAAATCAGCTGCACTTTTTCCCGAAGCGGCAATGGGTCAGTGTTCGTAATCCAAAGACGCAAAGCGGAGCCATTAGCGGTGGATAACTGTACGCCACCGGTAGTCGAGTGCAAAAACTGTGAGATGTGGTACAACGTATAAGAGATGGGAGGTATTGGGACGAAGTTGGGAGAAAAACAAATGACGATGTTAATGAGTTTCTTGTTGACTATGATCAAGCTGATTAGGTTGTTAGTTTTAAAGCAAATATGTTATATATACTGTAGCTGCACCTCTTTTATGTTAGCACATATAATTTACAATTTTGAAAGATTTTCACTTGTTTCAGGAGTTAGTCTCCTTGTTAAACAAAACTCATGTGGTACATGGGTCACATAAACACTGGTACACTGGTAAAAACTTATTATGAGTGACCAATTTCAAATTACTTTCGTGAACCGCTGCCGCGTTGGTAATGTTTTCATGTCGGATGATGTATAAAAAATTGGGTGAACACTGGGAGCCGCTAGAGATGCATGGAAGAAAACCATGATGCATATAATTTATTAGGCTTGCGTCGACCTATATTGTGATGTAGGATGATGATGACAATGACAGAATTAAGGACTTATAGATCATAAAACTCCAGTCATTTATAACATACACCCTCCTTAACCAGCTCGATACTTCGGCACCGTTTCTAATGAATGTGATGTGACTGACTACTGACACCTGACGTTACGACGTGCCATACTCGATAAGGTTTGTTTAACTTAATTACTCTACCGCTACTCCTAAAGTAATTAAAATTAACATAAAACCGTAGTGACGCTTATGTCAGGCAGTAAATGTAGCCTGAGTATGGGTGCTTCATTCAATTAAAAGTACTGTTTTAGATTTTGGTTAATGGACCTTCAAGACTACATTTTACAGAATAGTTGGGTAGATTTTTTGGTAATGAATTCGATATGAATTTGGTAATGAATTCGGAGGTACGCTTAAGTAAGAATTCCGACTCTTAGAATGTTTATTTTTGATGTCGCTTTTGGAGAGGATGCAATTCGTAAAAACGTTCGTTTTCACAAAGATTTGACGATTGACTACATTATCTTGCATAGAATACATGCTTAATCCATTGCGCGAGAGTACACTGCAGACACCTTTGGCAAAGTAGGTTCTATTTTTCAAACCAATAGCAATCTATTAACCAACCATAGCGTCCCGCTCTCAAACTTTGGAAATTTGGAATGCTACCTTCAGCCGGTCTATTCTGTCAACGTCTCACCATGTAAACTTAGGTGGTGTGAGCGTGAAGTGAACTGTCATTCCATCTTGTTCATATGAATTGACAGCTCACTTCAAGTTCACTTTCCCTAAGCTAACACTGTGAGATGTTTACAAAATCGCTGTTGTGCTTGTGAGAGACCCGTCTGACAAATGCATACTAATAAAATCGTTTGTCCTTTCTGACTATCAACGCACACCCAAAACTACTAAGTCTAGAAAGCTGAAATTTGGAATACAGGTTTATTTTGTATCGTAAGCATCCGCGATGACACGATTGAAAATTTCAACTTAAGGAAATGGAGTCTGTTG
>NDFZ01000224.1:0-10471 GCA_002192655.3 Mamestra configurata | reverse complement strand
TTTCATGGCTGAGGGTCGTTGGATTATAGATCCCACATGCAACCCACCACTATTTTGTACATGCGATTCGTATCCGTGAAAATACGGATATAAAAAACTCGAACCGATTTCGGATATTGCTTACGCACTAATCCGATCTCTGATCCAAATCCAAGGTATTCACGGGCCATCTTTGGATATGTCCGATTTGAATCCGAAGTCATGTGAAAGCGTTCATACAAACAGTATTATGGCTACTTCGGTCTGTCAATATTTCTTCCAAATTGGAGACTCACGGATGACAGATACTCACGGAGACAGATTGGATGACGGAAATCGGATCTTGTGCGTGGTTGGTGGTTCTATGACTACTTCGGCACGTATTTTCACGGATTCTAATCAGATGCAGATGCATCTTTCTTGGTAAATTTAAACGAGATGAGGTCGATTTTTCCTACCCTGCCCTGAGAAGAAACACCGAAACACTAAGATAGTCAAGCCCTGTTCCACGTTTCGAATTGTTCCAAGTGCTAATTACACCTGCATTAAATATTCTATGCATATTTCTCATTGTCTCGAAGGAGCCCGTGGCTAAATAATAACAGCCGCACGGGTGGATCTTCAAGGTTAAGCAACGCTTACCGAGGTTGGTCTGTGGATGGGTGACCATCTTAACATACTGAGACTCTTCCGTACCTCGGAAAGCACGTTAAGCCGTAGGTCCCGGCTGTCATTTGTAGATCTTTGGCAGTCGTTACGGATAGTCAGAAGCCAGAAAATCTGACACCAGTCTAACCAATGAGGACCGCGTTACCCAGTTAATGGGTTGTGGAGGTCTGGTAGGCAGCCGCTCCACGTAAAATACTGGTATCCAGCTGAATCCGATTTGACTCGAAGCCGACCCCAAAATAATTGGGAAAAGGCTAGGCAGATGATGATTTCTGACTGTTTCGAAAAGTAGAAAAACTGAGGTTTCTATAGATACGATTTACAGATTACGACCAGCAATTTCTATTGAAGAAACGAAGTGGTCCTCCTTACAGACAAAAAACTTATGATATTTTTACCTATTACACCCCGCAAAGTAACCTACTTTGGACTCGGTGCGAAGTCGGGGCCAATAGCAATCAATTAATTATTGATATTTCCAAGAAGTATGCTAGTTAACTTTGCCACGAATCTACTAAATGGTTTCCTTGTAACACCTAGAAAATTCACGTAACCGATGTTTACCGTATTTATTTCTTTTATTCATTTTGAATCGAAGTCTTTGGAGGAGCTCGTGGCTTAATACCTAATAGCAATCGCACGGGTTGATCTTCAAGATTAAGCAACGCTTGCCGAGGTCAGTCTGTGGACCATCTTTACATATAGAGATTCCTCCGCGCCTCGGAAAGCACGTTATGTGTCATTTGTAGATCATTGGCAGTCGTTACAGATTGTCAGAAGCCAGAAAATCTGACTCCAGTCTTGTAACCCAGTTAATGGGTTGTGGCGGTCAGGTAGGCAGCTGATCCACGTAAAATACTGGTATTTAGATGAATCCGGTTTGACTGGCAGCCGACCCCAATATAGTTAATCGTTGTATTGAATCGTAGTCCTTTCAATAGTGCCGGTAAATGTTCAAAGGCACATACATCTTTCATGTTATCGTAAAGTTACCGATCAGTCACGTCAAAAAAAATTGTTTCGTCAAAGTAGTTCATATAAGGACATCGGCCCCATACGTCAGTGACGTCACGATCAACGCGTCTCAGTCAATTCTATACAACCAGTGACTTCACTGATGTGTCTACCCTTAGTTTAAATATCGATTAGCAGATTCTTTATTAAAATTTTCGATATAGAAGATTCTATATTCAAGATTTGAATTTAAAATCTCTAAAGTAACATATCCGAAGCAAACGTTTGGATTTTTTTAATAACGTTTTTAATTGATAAAAATGCTTTCAGTTTGACTCGAGTTTAAACCTATCAAAAGTAATCTGTTCTACAATCTCCTGAGCGCCACCTGTCCCATAATACATGAGTTACCGTCGCAGCTTTATGATTGGCTGCCAACCATGCGCTGCAGTCACCAACGCGCATAAATCACAAAAATGAGAACACTCTATTTAATAAAATGTCTATGCACTCTAGTACAAAGAGGTGTGAGACTTTTTGGCGGGATTTTGTCGAGTGAAGTTTAATGGCTGTTTTAATTATTCGTAAATTGATTCCTAGTGGATATTGTNGAAAGCACGTTAAGCCGTAGGTCCCGGCTGTCATTTGTAGATCTTTGGCAGTCGTTACGGATAGTCAGAAGCCAGAAAATCTGACACCAGTCTAACCAATGAGGACCGCGTTACCCAGTTAATGGGTTGTGGAGGTCTGGTAGGCAGCCGCTCCACGTAAAATACTGGTATCCAGCTGAATCCGATTTGACTCGAAGCCGACCCCAAAATAATTGGGAAAAGGCTAGGCAGATGATGATTTCTGACTGTTTCGAAAAGTAGAAAAACTGAGGGTTCTATAGATACGATTTACAGATTACGAACAGCAATTTCTATTGAAGAAACGAAGTGGTCCTCCTTACAGACAAAAAACTTATGATTTTTTTACCTATTACACCCCGCAAAGTAACCTACTTTGGACTCGGTGCGAAGTCGGGGCCAATAGCAATCAATTAATTATTGATATTTCCAAGAAGTATGCTAGTTAACTTTGCCACGAATCTACTAAATGGTTTCCTTGTAACACCTAAAAAATTCACGTAACCGATGTTTACCGTATTTATTTCTTTTATTCATTTTGAATCGAAGTCTTTGGAGGAGCTCGTGGCTTAATAATAGCAGTCGCACGGGTTGATCTTCAAGGTTAAGCAACGCTTGCCGAGGTCGGTCTATGGATGGGTGGCCATCTTTACATATATAGATTCCTCCGCGCCTCGGAAAGCACGTTATGTGTCATTTGTAGATCATTGGCAGTCGTTACAGATTGTCAGAAGCCAGAAAATCTGACTCCAGTCTTGTAACCCAGTTAATGGGTTGTGGCGGTCAGGTAGGCAGCTGATCCACGTAAAATACTGGTATTTAGATGAATCCGGTTTGACTGGCAGCCGACCCCAATATAGTTAATCGTTGTATTGAATCGTAGTCCTTTCAATAGTGCCGGTAAATGTTCAAAGGCACAGACATCTTTCATGTTATCGCAAAGTTACCGATCAGTCACGTCAAAAAAAATTGTTTCGTCAAAGTAGTTCATATAAGGACATCGGCCCCATACGTCCGTGACGTCACGATCAACGCGTCTCAGTCAATTCTATACAACCAGTGACTTCACTGATGTGTCTACCCTTAGTTTAAATATCGATTAGTAGATTCTTTATTAAAATTTTCGATAGAGAAGATTCTATATTCAAGATTTGAATTTAAAATCTCTAAAGTAACATATCCGAAGCAAACATTTGGATTTTTTTAATAACGTTTTTAATTGAAAAAAATGCTTTCAGTTTGACTCGAGTTTAAACCTATCAAAAGTAATCTGTTCTACAATCTCCTGAGCGCCACCTGTCCCATAATACATGAGTTACCGTCGCAGCTTTATGATTGGCTGCCAACCATGCGCTGCAGTCACCAACGCGCATAAATCACAAAAATGAGAACACTCTATTTAATAAAATGTCTATGCACTCTAGTACAAAGAGGTGGGAGAATTTTTGGCGGGATTTTGTCGAGTGAAGTTTAATGGCTGTTTTAATTATTCGTAAATTGATTCCTAGTGGATATTGTAATGTAAATTGGTGTAGTTTTGTGTCTCAAGTATCCACGCACTTGGAAAATATGTGGAATAAATAAAACAGGCGCGATCTTGGTTAAGTGGAGCTGAGAATTTTATTGTGATATTGACTACCTCACTCGAAACTTGCTGAGAAGGCTGAATCGATATATTTGTTACCAGATACTCCAAAAACCATCAGAATCCGTATTCTAATGCAAAACACAAGAAATTAAGGACGTAAGACTAGGCAATATGGTCTTCCCATGGGGGTAAATAAAAAAAAAAGAGATGGAAGATTATATTCTAATTAAGTATAGTATTTTGTAATTTGAAGATAGTAATATTGTAGATCTACATAAACATAATAAAACATAACTGCACTAATATCATGTAATCGATGTACAAAATGACCCCGTAAACTTAGTGCACCTGGAAATTGATTTGATTGCTAGTTTTTTTTCTCCAATTACTGTTATTGTCTCAACCAGAGTTGAGGTGCACAAAACCAGAATATTAAAAAAGGTCAAACCATTTTCGAGTATTTGCGAGACTCATTCACAGCAATCAAGTTTTATTTAATTGTTGCATGAACGCATCGGCGTGCCCCCGACGCCAAGCTACAGATTTGCCGTAATTTGGCGTTTCTTGTCATGTATACGTGACACTGGCGTTCAAAAGGTTAAAGGTATAGAAGTGGATGACTGGCCAAAAGTTTAAAAGAACCAATACATAATATATATATTGGTTCTTTATAGGTGATAAGTGATTGGTGGTGGGGTGGGGTGGTGGTGGTGGATAACAGGTGGTAAGATGTTTTTGGGAGTGGAGACCACGTAGCGTCGTTTTGACCAGCCCCACCAATATGATCACTTCCATTTTCCACTGTCTAGTTTCTACTCCATTCTCCTTTATCTTCTACTATGTTCATGAAAAGGCGCCAGAAAACTTTATCATGCCGTCTTTCTACACGTATACTAGTACCCAAAATGCAAACAGTACCATTCACGTTTAACACAATGGGTATCTGATTAATGTTTTAATAAAACAAGCTTGTATACAATATAAAATACACGTCAATGAATCATTCGTAACAAAGAGCTTCAGAATACTTATGAATGGGCCAATATTAAAGCTGCAACGACACTGTCTTTACATAACAGTAGGTACTGCATCATATCCATGATCGTATATTGCGTTGGTAAATTATATGCTGGATTGATTTCTAGTGAATTTTAGTATGACCAATATTTGTATCAACATCAACTGTATTTTGTATGGTTTTCCCAAACTCAAAATCAAAATGAAAAACAATTTTGTTGATAACAATCACTGTAGTTTATTGCATATTTAAACTCAAAAATACGAAACTCTGACCCTGTTTAAAGTTATGACCATTGATTTGAATTTTGTTATCCAAAGTCTCATTTCAGAAGGTTTATTCTCAATTCAGATTGGGACCGAACACAGGGTCGCCTAGACTCGATGCAACATTATTGGTGCAGTCATCAAATCACCGCTACTATAAGTATAATGGCTAGTCACCAACGTCCCAATATTTGACTATAGTAGGCGCCAGATAAATGTGGAATAAAGTATATTGACCTTTCCCTAATAACTGTTCATAGGTACCTGAACAATTAAATATGAATCGTTTTTCATTATTAGACAATGTTAAGGATCACGAGAGATGATGATTCGGGACAGCTTTGTGTCATTAATTCCGTTTTTCAAATTAAAAATGTCAATAATTGTAGGTGGGTCAATGACCGTTATTCCACGATTATCTGGCGCCTACTTTAATTAACAATTATTATAAACCTGGCAAACCACTTCATCTTCACCACACATGCGGTCGCAAGATCAACGAAGCAAGCGACAATTGCCAAAAGTCTTTACTACACGACATAATCAATACATCTAATTCCGTTACATGTGGTAATAATAATATCTCGAAACATAATGATACATTGTGACACAACTATGACAAGTAAACTCATTCAGTTTAAACCCAAGAGGGCAATTAATGTCGCAGTCCGAAATAGTGCCAGGTCGTCGCACTGTGAATCAATGTAACGTTCCATCATTTATGTTTTAGTAAATAATTTCATGCTAATAGGGTGTTAGCGAGTGTCATATTGAATTAGTGATCGAGTTATGTGACTGATTTTGAGTTTAAAATTATGTGCTGGGATGTAACAATGATGTGTCCACTAATTTTCGCAAATAATGTGGTGAGTGTAAGTACAACGTGTAACAGAATAAACACAATACCTCTTAAGGGGTCATTGTACTCATCATTATGAACAATTTTTACCATGGGACCAACCGCGAAATCGCGAAAAAAAAAACAGCTGTTCAGGACATTTTGTCGAGTTATTCGCACAGAAATGTATGGGGGAGTCGAATTTTTTTTCGCGATTTAATTGTTGGATAATAAAATTCTTCGAGCATCCAATTAGCTACCAACAGTTGCTGAAACATCATCTTTGCCTTTGTAACATGACGTTTTAACTACTGTTGGTAGCTAATTTGACAGTTGGTTAAAGGTAGATACGTTACCGAAACCGGCCGTTAGTCAACTAGTGTTGCAAATTCGAAACTCTTACGTAAAAAATACTCGACATTGACACTTCTGTGTTTCCACCTATAGTTCTTGCATGTTCCATATAGCATATCATAAACATCATACCATCATTCAATGTTAGCACTAATGGGACAAATGGCTCTTCTATTTCCGAGTGGGGCATCAGGACGGATGTAATTTTCAAAACACTCGCAACGTCGCACAGTAGGCTAGACAGTTGATTTAACGCACAAAATTATATGAAAATTAGTTATCAAATACACTTAAACATAACGTATAACATTACACAAAACCAAGATAGTCAAAAACTGCGAATGCATTTTTTAAAAAGAATGAGAGAAGCAATAATTTCACACTTAATTTAACAACACAAAACAAATAGTTATGATTCCTCAACTTTGACTGGTTATCTGATCAAAAAATCACGTATTTGAAGGTTTTTTTTTGCAAAATAGCCGCCACTAAATAACTTTTTTTGCTCTTGACTCTAGTCTAGGTCATAGATGACAGAGACAAAGTCAACGATGGAGCGAGCTTACCCAAAAGAAGCCTGTTAACTTAGACGAAATAAGACATTTAGAATTTCCACGCACCGGAAAGGATTTCTAGACTACTGCGCGTCACAAACGACACAATGTTTAACATGTAATCACAGACCCAAATAGGTTTCCAGTAAAATTAGATACGTAGTTGAAATGCAAACTATTTTGATGAAAACTTAAAGCCAAGAAAGGAGAAGGATTCTAGAAAGGAGAAGGAGACTCTAAACGGGTCATAAAATCTTGGGCCTGGATGTAAAAAAAAAAAGGNTCTAGAAAGGAGAAGGAGACTCTAAACGGGTCATAAAATCTTGGGCCTGGATGTAAAAAAAAAAATAGAGTGGTGTCAATCACTTAGATTGTTTAAAATCCGCAGAATTTACGGAGGTTGATTGACAGTATATTATAATATAATTTGAAATCTGAGAACAAAGTAATAAGAGAAGTAAAAGTGAGATTAAATACAAAATTTTGAAACACGATTGCTATTTTGTAATAATAGAGACATTAAAATCAATAAACAATGGGGAACACACTCAAAATGCAAACAAACTAAACGATATGAGACGAATGATCATATACTGAGAATAAGTGAGTCACGAACCCTCTAATATCTAAATCCTTGATAGTAGTGAATTGCAATGGGTTAATTTTATAGTACTTGTAATAAGCCATCACATTACCATTGCCATCTGTAGTAGATTGTAGTGTAACGTCTGAGTGGATGCTCAAGATATTGTGGCGTTTATGTTAAACACATGCTGTTGCATTCAAGTATCTACTATAAGGACCACACAGCACCAATACCAGTATAAGTAACTATAATCGACGCCAAATAATTTGCAATAACGGTCACTGACTCACCTACATTTATTGACGTATTGAGTTCCGAAAATATAAATAAAGACATAAAGCTATCCTGAATCGACATCTATCGTGATCCTTTAAATTTTTTAGTTATGAAATACGATTCATAATTTACTGTCCAGGTTCCTACGAAGAGATATTAAGTGAAGTGCAATGACCGTTCTTGCAAATTTATCTGGCGCCGACCATAGACAACTTCGGCTTTACACGGCTAGCATATCACATGCCTTCATCATTAAAATGTGCTGGCCTGAATTAAGTAATGGCGTCTCTAGTACATGATCGTGTTTTCTTTGATAAAAATAAAGAATTAATTGTTAGGCTGATTTCATTTATGAAAATTCTTATATAGGGAGAAGACTTTGAGGTCATGTGTCCTCTAAACTGAAATATTTTTTTTGAATTTTAACCAACTTCATGAAGAGATGCAGTTTTTCAATTTGGCTGTATTTTTTTCCGTTGTCTCAAAAGTCCGCCATTTATAAACCGATTTGGACAATTCTTGTTTTAATTTTTGGCAAAATTATAGGTACACCAGTAAATAAAGTAAATACAAAATTATTTCCTTCTCATTAAGGGGCTATAAGATAAGCTTTGCCTGTTTCAATTTTAACTATAGACTTGTAAACAATCGATTGAGTATCGTTCGGCCGTTTCACTACCACAAACGGCCGCTGAGTACAGTCCATTGCAGTAACTATTACGACTATAATAGCTGTTCCACAGTAATATTGTTCTCGTTGTACGTATTGTTGGAAAGCATTATTAACCGCGGATTGGCGAGCCTTCATTTCAATGTAGTTTTCATTTTCAAGCTACCGAGAATTCTCCGTACCTCAGAAAGCACGTTAAGCCGTTGGTCATGGCTGCATTCGATTACACTGAAAGTCGACAAATTGATTAATAATAACAAAGAGAATAATAATAATATCTTGGGACAACTTACACAGGGTCATCCGATCCCAAACTAGGCAGAGCCTGCGATATGGCAACCAGATAACTGATAAACATACTTGAAAAAAAGGTGTCTAAAAAGCAGTAGACAGTAATTAATAGAAACATATGGGTTTCTATTTCTGATTACCTCTTTTACCATGACATCATTGGTATCAGCATTTTTACTTTATTGTTAACATAAAATAATGAGTGCAAAAAATAAATCATAAAAAAAATTCTGAGCTTCAGTGAATCATCACAATAAATATGTAGACACAGGATGTGAGTAAAACTATTTGATAAATCATTGCCTTTGTTTCTAGAAAGAGTATATTTTAGGTTACGTCCGTGTGCGTTTATTGTACGAGTATATCACCTATTTTCCTGGTCTCGTTGCCCTCAAACGTGCAGTCAAAGAAAACTACGCGCTGATACTTTGAAAGAGGCGAACAAAATTTAACTGTACCTTCAACACCAACAAGAAAACAATGCCTTGAAGTAAGTATCTAACCGCTAACAGGAAAAAAACAACTTGACTTTCCTTTAGTTACTGATTTAAGTAATCCAAAAACAAGTAAATGAGAGAGTGAAAATATACGGTAGGTACGAGATACCTTAAACCTGCACAATCGAAAATATACACACCAAAATATGCATCGGCTGGAGGCCAACTAAACGCCATAAAGCCAAAGCCCATTCATTTATTCATAACAGTAAGTATGTATGTCTCCTATTATATAATTAACTCACATAACGATTCTAATGAGGATGTATACCGCTCATAAAAAACCACAAAATGATATAATTTAAAGAATACAGCATATATAAATATTCAGTTGGCAAGCATTCACAGAACTCTTNATGTATGTCTCCTATTATATAATTAACTCACATAACGATTCTAATGAGGATGTATACCGCTCATAAAAAACCACAAAATGATATAATTTAAAGAATACAGCATATATAAATATTCAGTTGGCAAGCATTCATAGAACTCTTCTATACTCTATTGATGAACTCTATTATAAAATTTATAGAGATTAGCTTATGGAAGATGGAATTGAATGTATTAATATTGCCGATGACATGTTAAAGATGTTGTTGAAGACATTTTTTTATTTGAGAACAAAAGAATTATGTTTTTATGTATCATGTGACTTGTTTTATTTAGGTACTCTGATTTCGTGTTGTCATCTTAACCAGAATTACAATATTGATTTTTAGAACAATTGATTGCAAACATGGTATAACACCATGTTTGCAATCAATCAAAGTTTTTCTAAGACGTCGATTTTAATTAAAACATTGGTCACTGTGGCCTTAAGACTATGGTCTAGGTCATCGTTGTTACTTAGAAAGCGATATTTTTGTAAAAGCCTAATTAAATTGACTCGTGGTATCAACAGACATCACGGGTAGGTCACTATCGATATCTATGACGAAAAAATTAAATAAAAATTATTACTTTTAATTTAGGGGCGGTGTCAAAACAGTATTATATCAAGCAGCACTCAATATCTTCTTGATCCTAATCTCCTTTACATAAAAAATTCTTTGTCCTTACTGATGGATCAACGCACAGTCTAAACCGCTGGTCGTAGGTGCGTGACATTTGAAGAAAATATTCTTTATATGGTGTAGAATTCCGATGAGATTTTTTTTTGAAAATTCATCCCCTAAGGGATAAAGTGGGAGAGGAAGTTTTCTTGGGCCAAAATACTTTAGACTTGGTACGAATACTGGCCTAAATGAATAATAAAGGTAGTAATTAATATTTTTTCATCACTACCCCCAAAAGACGATT
>NDFZ01000223.1:0-10471 GCA_002192655.3 Mamestra configurata | reverse complement strand
AAATTAAAGTTATTTTATACTTTGTAGTGTTTTTTTTATTTGGAAGTCGGTTGTATTTTTTTGACACACCCACACCAAACAACACCAGTGGAAAGTCACAGGCAAGCAAAACACGCAATTTCGTTTACTTGGATGATATGTTTTCTATTTCCACCAGCTATTTTGATTTAAAAACGAAACTACTGAACCGATTTTGTTAAAATATCTATGGGACCAATCGGAACGTATATCCCTTCCCATAAAAGAAAAAAAAAAAACACTTTCAACCGAATTGAGAACCTCCTCCTTTTTTTGAAGTCGATTAAAAAGATATTTCTGTAGAGCAAACCCGCGATATAAACTAGGTTAATGCTAAATCTACACCTGATTGAAGCAATAAGCTAGCGGGGAAAGCTATTATAGGTTTTCAGCGCAGAAGCCTTCGTCATTCAGCTTAGCCGCGCTGGACCCAAGTAGCAATTTTGTAATAGATGAGCTTTTCATAATGGTTATTTAGAATTACGGTCAACGTTTCAAAGTTATAATTAAGTATTTTATATTCTTTGTAGAAGATAAGCTCCTAAATAGAGAATTTGAGGTTTAGTATTTGTAAGACTTTATTTTAGCCTGAAAATATGTCAAATTATAGAAATTAGCCTAGTTTTACAAAAAACTCAACATATAAAACTTCGTTCAGAAATCGGGGGAAAACACAAATACCAACTACATCCTATCCTACAAGCCCATATGTCCGTATATTTATGTATCACTCACGCCTCAATGGCTGAACAGAATTTGATGCGATATACGATGCGATGGAAAGCGAGACTATAGCCTGGATTACGGCATGGATTACTTTTTAATACAGTAGTAATTTTAAACTAACAATCGAGCGAAGCCACTGACTGGTCCCACATAAGTACTTGATGAAGAATGACTTTTATTTACCATCCACTCAATTTTATCTACGCTTCTTAACTCTTAACATATAAGTCTCCCAAAGCAATCAAAACACCAATATCCCCGTATGTAGCACTTATGTAGGTAAGGAAAAATCTTCGGAGGAAAATGAAAAAAAAGTCAATGATTGAACGTCATACCTATGGGAATAAATTTAGTGAGGGTGGCAGGGGGGCGCCACGTGTCACCCAGTTGAATTGTCAATTTGATTCCACGGAGAAGCACCTACATTATTAAATAAAATATATACGTAAGTATGTAATGCTAACGAAACTTCCCCATCTCGTGTACTGAGCTTTATATTAAAGGCTAGGTTTTTCCCGTGGCGTCGTTCGCGTATCGCCCATAAGACCCGTTTATTTTAACGGGATAATGAGCTAGGTAGGACACTCAAAAGATCTGCTAATGAGAGCCGGCACCAAAAGCTTAATGAGCTTTTAGAGGCACGAAGGAGTCTCGTTATGGAATGAATTGTCACCTAACCACAGACCGTCCTCGACAAGCGTTGCTTAACCTTGAGGACCAACCCTTGTGGACAGACATCTTGTTTTCCTTTTATTTAATGTAAGTTTATACACATATAACAAGAAATTGCCAAACGAAACATTTCATCTCATAATACGGATTAATACTAAGCTTAATACTAAAGATTAAAGCAAAACTGGAATAGAAACTCTTTAATTTTCCTCGGACAATGGTTTTTCTTGTCTCAGAAATAATTACGCTTTACAAACTGTCCCCTTTATCTCTTCCCGACCGTTTCCTATCCTCGTTTGTCCCATTTATTCTGCCCCGTTCAGACTTTGCACGTTCGTTTACTGTGTAGGTATATGTACTGGGTATATTAATGTATATACTTGTGTGTTTGTACCTCTTTCAGTGTTGCATGTCGCTGTAATTACGTAGGTATAGTTTAAAAAATTCAGGAAATACCTAAAATATTTAGTTGTTAAACTTAACTGTTAGTTTTTTCTGTGGTTGTATTTAGCCTTTTGTTTTAAAAATTTAATTAATAAACTGCCTAGCTTTTTGCCAACTATTTTGGGGTTGCTTTAAAGTCTTACTGGATGCAGCTGGGTACCAGTATTTTATGTGGAGCGACTACCTCACTATGATGGGGTCGGTTCTCAGTCTTACCGGATGCGGCTGGGTACTAGTATTTTACATGGAACGACTACCTCACTATGTTGGGGATGGTTCTCAGTCTTACCGGATGCTGCTGGGTGCCAGTATTTTACATGGAACGACTACCTCACTATGTTTGGGTCGGTTCCCAGTCTTACCGGATGCGACTGGGTACCAGTATTTTACATGGAACGACTACCTCACTATGTTTGAGTCGGTTCCCAGTCTTACCGGATGCGGCTGGGTACCAGTATTTTACATGGAGCGACTACCTCACTATGTTGGAGATGGTTCTCAGTCTTACCGGATGCTGCTGGGTACCAGTATTTTACATGGAATGACTACCTCACCATGATGGGGTCGGTTCTCAGTCTTACCGGATGCGGCTGGGTACCAGTATTTTACATGGAGCGACTACCTCACTATGTTGGGGTTCCCAGTCTTACCGGATGAAATCAAAATTAAAAGTCAGTTAGCTTTCCTAGCTTATAGCGTTTGAAAGCACTGGTTGACAAGCTTTCGCTATTCTGACCACCCGTGACAACTGCCAAAGAACTAAGAATGACAGCCAGGACCGACGGTTTTACGTGCTTTATGATTGAAATTGTCTTTCAAGTGAAAGATATATGTATTCTACTAAACGATTACTTTTACCTTAGCAATGATAAACAGTATGGCGTATTCATGACATATGCGAAGCACTTAACTACAGTTTCATTATATTGCTAACTTTTACGACGTCGAGACACTTTTATGTAGTTATTTTGACTGGAACTTCTCTCGTGCCTTTTTTCGAGTAACCATAAGTATGGAGGTACCTTCATGGAGGTCAATGTGAGATTATTTTTGTGATATTATATAAAGAAATTACTTGTCATTTTTTTGAGTTTTTATGATTAATACTGGTTATTAGGAATTTATATACATGATAGAGTCTAAATTGTTTAGTAATATCTCAGGTTTCCAATCTGTTTTTCCAGCAATATCTACGAGATTCATTTCAATGTAATAAAAATACGTAAGAGGAGCTCCTACCCACATATAAAATGAAAATCTAATACAGATCAACAGAAAATTACTTGAACATTATTCCCCTCATTTTATAGGTATGTTATAAATAATTGGACTCCACGTCGCACTGGTAACAAGCCCTCGTAAGTTCACCCGACTATTTTATCCTAGCATGTTTACCTTCTTTTATCATAACTAAATTAATTTCGTGTTTCCATCGGCATTATTTATGAGTTCGAATAAGCAATAAACGTATACCGATAACATGTATTTGCTTACGGTCGTTAAGACCGTGGATTTATCTAAAAAGGAGAACAAAAATGTCCCGAGTTAACCCTGCGCCCGACATCGTAAAAGACCCAAGAAGTACTGCGGCCGGAGACGCAACAAAAATACTTTATTTATATGCTAATGTAATTTATATGACGCTTAATGTCTCCTGGCTGGTAACGCACGATTCTGTTCCATTATTTCAGAATGTATCGCTTTCACAAAAGCAACTGTATTCCTTTCCCAGGAAGGTGGTGTTTAGCGTGCGCCAAATGTCGTGTGTGTCGATGCGATTATGAATGCGCGGTAGGAGGCAGCTTCCAACCCAGCTTCCTCCAGGGAGGGGGGAGGGAGCGCTCTGGGTGAATCAATAAAAATACGCGAGAAAAGCGTTGATTATACAACGGAATTCGGTAGGAAACTGCTCTTTCAATAATGCCCGCCTACTATGAGACGTAAATTGAAATAAAGCAACGTTTATAGGCTTACCAGAGTCACATATTGAAAAGTAGGTGGAAATCTGTTTATATTAGGTACATTTCGTTGCTCTGAGCGACAGTTGTGATTCTTTATAAAAGCTCACGCATTGTCAATACGGTAGATCTTTGTTTATATTGAAAAAACATTAACTAGAAAAGTAGGCATTGTACATAGTACAGTCAACAACAAAAACAGGTTCTCAACTCCTGCAACAACTTTAGCTCTTGCCGTATCTGTTCGCATATCATTTGGCCATATTTGTAAATGATAAGGAGACGCATTAGACATTCAAATTAGACTAAAACAAACGATAGCGGGCGAGTGATGGACATTCCATCTCCGACCGCGTACCTATTGTATGGAATTTGCATAAAAATCCATCGGTTCCGAGTTTCCGACCCGTGGACGATTCCCGCTTGAAATGCAGATTTTGTATCGCAATGAGATAAATACGGTCGAACAAATATAAAGTTTAAACCAAGGTATTGGTGGAGTGAATAACTTGACTTTGCGACTGTCTTGTGACGACGAGAATGACTGGATTTTGGTCGTCTTGTTTTTGGTGCCCACAAATTAATGCATTGGATACTGTATTGCTGTAAGGGGCTGGAAAGTTATGAATAGTTTATGTTTATTTGTTAAAACAATATGCAATATTTTAATTTAAAATCAAATGCAACATGACATTAATTTACTGGTTACGTTATTAACAATAATATGATGTATTATAAAAGTACCTATGTTACCTACTTACTGCTATTAGTGTGTTCAATCAATTACCGCCAGCAATTAAGCAATTAAATGAAAATATGTCTAAAAATAAATTGGAAAAAATGTTAATTGATAATGTATTTTATAATCCGCATGAGTTTTTTGATGAAAAGTAATATTTGTAAGTACCTACTTAATTTTTTAAAATAGGTACTATTGCATATCCAACTTGGGTAGACTATTGAGACTAAAAATGTAATGTTTTTTAATANGTTAATTGATAATGTATTTTATAATCCGCATGAGTTTTTTGATGAAAAGTAATATTTGTAAGTACTTAATTTCTTAAAATACTATTGCATATCCAACTTGGGTAGACTATTGAGACCTAAAAATGTAATGTTTATTAATGAGATTTTAATGTACACAGTTATGCAATTAATATATCTTTATTTTTAAGTCCAAAGAAACCATTGGCTTCGACCCCAAATAAATTAGGGTAAGATAATAACAATATTCTACTGCTTGTGCTGCGCCACATACCAACAATATTTTTAAATATTGGTAGTATAATTTAATAAAGTAATATTGGCAATCACCAGAAATAATGAGTACAAACGTAGGTAAGAAGATTCCAATATATATTCCCTACAACAGCTTTTATTCAAAAGTTTCAGAAAACAATCTTTGTTTTTTTTTAACTAACTGCAATATGAATTTAATAAATAACAGCTTAAGTTTAAGATAAGTTTTTAAAATACAAGACCCTGTACATAATTCCGATATAAAAATGTGAATGAATTCAAATCTGAGTGAATCAAAAGATGGCGTCGTTCGTTCGGTGACCGTACCCGCCCACTGCGCAAGCGACGTTTTCCAACATACCTAACGTGATAACTACCTAATTGTAACATAAACACACTAAATAAAGACCTCACAATACATGACAGTATCCAAAAACCTTTTTCGAAAACCTCTGAATCAACTAATTTACGAGGTTGACTTTTTAAAATGAAAATTGAATACTGGCAACTTTACTTTGAAGGTAATTACCCCAAAATTGTATGCATTTATTCAGTGTGCGAACGTAAATATAGGCAAATATGAAAATGAAAGTAAAAAGCTATTGAAAAACTGTTAAGAGTCTATAGAAATGTCTCGTTTTAATTCACCTGCAGTAATTTATCGCACACATTAATTTGTGGTATTATCGCCGATGTGGCGCTGGTCTGCCAAAGCGGTGAAGAGTTCATTTATACGTAAGAACTGACGTGTTGGTTGCTTTTAAATAATTCAATGTAATTTAGTAAATGCCTTTTATTTTGAGACTTGTTTTAAATGCTAAGGAATTTGAGCAAACAATCCAAGCAGCCCAATAATTTATTGTAGCAGCAAAATATCTCAAAAAAAATAAATATTCCAGGACAATTTATTTTCATTCCATGTGGAATTAGCCCACCCATTGCAATGTCTATAACAAATGGCTTAATTTTTCCATAGAAGCTCAACTTTATACATTTATTCAAGTTACCTCAGGTACCGGAAACATTCCAATTCCTTTAGCATAAAAAACACACGTGTGCTAAAAATAAACAAATTGATGATACATTTTTATAACAGTTCAATTACAACGCGGCCGCAACATTTTACAGCCGAACTGAATGAACAAAAGCCGGGCCCACAGATAAAAATGCGGTATCATAACGTACCTCCCAATGCGTCTCCAAAACCGAACGAAACCTTCTCATTTCCCTTCATAAAAAAAGAACTTTAATATTTGCAGCACGGCGAATTTAAGGAGCTATAAATTTTTGTCATTAGGCTAATAATAAGAGTTGAAGTGGTGTCGCGGGAACAGGATGTTATAATGTCTTTTGTTCGACTCTTCGTAATTCGCATACCAATGATCTCAGACTCGTATACCTACCTACATTTTTTCCGATTGCAGTCTCATCCAGCGGTTTAATAACACCTTTTTTCATTACGCTATAAAACAAGATACTTAGCAGCACCTGCGATACTTTTGAATTTTAAATTGTATCGTTAAATATCGCGTGTGCAAACAACATATTTACCCAGTTCATATACCTTGTTTATGGAGTGAGATATAAAAACGATTTTGTTGCCAATTCTAATTAAGGATTTCATCTTAATGACGGTTTGATGGGCAAAGGTGTGAAACTAACTCAGAGTTCAGTCACTCCACTATCTGGTTCGGTATTAGAAGAGACATCCGCGAAGGTCGACCGCGGAAGATTGAGTTGTTTGATAAAGTGGAACGTGCAGTACTGTAATGGAGGTACACGGTTGTAGGGCTCAATGATGGCTAGTATTACGTGTGAGTCCACACGTTAATGCCTCACCGGGAACTTGAAACCCATCATTATGTATTAGCATAACCGCGCCAAACAAAAAGCTGGCAAAACGTCAGAAACGCGCCGCGTAAGATGGCGTAGAGAATCGTAACGACACTCGGGGGAAAGTCCCACCGCCACTGATTTATAGTCGCGTTTGATAACTTATTTGATCACTTTATGATGGCGAAAACTGCCAGGAAAGCTCATAAGGCACGCCGATGCAAATCGCGTGGATTAAGGCGGATATATCGCGACAGAGTGTTACATGCGAGACGAAGCGATGCACTCCTCATCTTCGTAACGGAATAGAAATCACAACAACCGTGCAGGCGACACGACAGCAAATGAACGCAGGCAAAGGTAAACGACTTTTTAACGTGTCACTTATGTATGTATATGACAAATGAAGCGATAAGTAATGAATCGATGCCAAGTGTAAAGAACCCATTCAAAGATCCCACATGACTCATTTAAACGTAAAAATAGCATTATAAATTTTAACAGCAGTTGGTCATAGGACACGTTTATAATAAGAATAAGTTTATTTAAATAAAATGTTGGAATTAGCATGCTTGTGCGCGCGCGAATCTTTCCATTGTTTTCGCTAAATGACATCAAAGTTGTGGCGGCGATGTGTATTTAGCATGTGAAATAAAAATTGTTTGCTGTTCTTAGAAAAATGTAGGAGTTAACAGGTGTACCGGGCGCGCCTGCCATGGGATGACGCGCCTTAAATACACTTATTGAGCTAAATTTTCCTTTTAGGACTCAATCCCTCCCCGACGACCTGGTTCTCTTATAAAAATGGCATTCGATCTAGTTATTGAATCGCGAATAAAGGTAATATCCTGTCGAAAATTACGTGATGCAAATTCACAATAATCTAGTTTAATCTACAGACATTCCCTTATAGAGAAGGCTTTAGTCAATTCAAGTCTCGATTTCAAAGTGTTTCCATATTTAGGGTGCAACAAATGACTCTATGTTCTGAATTAAGTGAGGCAAATCATTTAAAGCTATGTTGTTAGAAAAATCTTTCGTACTATAGTGTGTGTGTGTGTGTGCGTAATAAATAAATAATTATACCTACTCATACTATTAATGGCATCATGGATCAGTACATGAAACAAAAACATTAAAAATTAAGATATCATTCAGTTAACACCTAAATATCTAAACATATAATAGATTAAATTATAATAGATAATAACTCATGAAGCTCCAGAGACTTAACAACAAATAAACATATAGATGATGTGTGAGTCCCGGCCACATTAAGAATATCTAAATAAGCGAAGCTCTACATGACATGGATCCCATCAATCAAAAGATTTCTTCAAACATATCTAATTTTCTTAACAAAAACTCAATTACGAACCCACAAGAAAAGTTTTTCTATTAAGGGTTACACGTGGATGATTATGGAAGTTCCATCAGCTCTGTATTTTGTGTTTACGTGATATTTCGCAAGCTCGCTCCCCGTACTATGTAGATCACAAGGACTTATGCTAATCCACTTCATGTACCTACTTGAGCATTCCGATAAACTGCGCCTGAATACTTTATTTATCAGTACGTGAAAAATCCGTTAAAGGTGTCACGTTGTCGGAACAAAAAGGCCGCTATGAAAAAAATCGAAAATTGGTGGAAAAGAGTAAAAAATCAGGGTGATATTAAAATAAACGAGACATGCGTGGTGTGTGCGCCTGCGCGGGCGCGCTCGCGGTGTTTGGGTTTCAGTCACGTTCCTCGGTAATGACAAATTCGCGACCATTGTTGCTGTTGACTGAGGATTTTTTCAACGTTCAAGGTTTTCATTTTGAGTAACAATACGAACGTGCCAATAGCACATTTTATAGGAATTAATTATGCAAAAAAATGTTTTATAAAGAGTTTATCGGCGCGGCGTCGAGATTGTGGCGAGGTCGTGGCTCAGACAATGAATTAATTTCCAATTACATTTCTAGCCGGCTTGGGTCAGAAGTGAAATCTGTTATCACGGTTCGCACTCGCCCTCAAACCATGGATGCGTGTAATTGCGATAAATACGCCAATTAAACGTTAGCTCGATCCTACGGCTATTAGTCGAGAGTCGTACAGACGTGCAGAGCCACTGTTATTAAAGCGCCACTGTTGTTCCACTTTGTAAGCGAGCCTCACTGCGAACAAAGCCGCTAAGGAAATTGCTTTTCTAGACAAAAGTTTGTCGAAGCTGCTTCAACGCTTTAGAATTCTTCCGTATCATCAATCAGTGCCACAACGATTTTCAGTGAGTTTTCAGTAGATTTTACTACAAGCATCTTCAGTTTGTGTGATTCAAGAAAAAATAAAATTAAACCATCTCCAAAAAATTAAACACAAGCACACTTAGCGCACAGCGCGCCAACTCAGTAACACCGTGGACAAAAAAGCACGTAATGAATCCTGAACGTTTCGAATTACTGGGTCAGCAAGTGATTTGAGGTCGCAAGCATTAATTACAGCGTCACGGAGCCTCATCAGTGTGCTCATTAAGTGAGTAATGGTTGTGTAAACAATGAAGTGATGGGGGAATCACGCGACGGTGACTTGCACGGCCGACCGTGTTCTTGGACGTTTGTGTATGAGTTGTATGTCTGTGTGTACCGCATCCGCTTTCGAAAGTGAAAAATTAACATGCGCAATTATTTTGTAATTAACAAAATTATTGTTTAGTTTGGCGGCCAAGCGTGAATAATTATGCTTGCGAATATTTTTGGAACGCAGCTGTTATCATAGCTAATAAAAAGTATAAATAGTGAATTATAACGTGCGTTATTATTTGTGCTCTCAAATTTTAATTTGTTAATGATTTATGTCAAATAGATTGTACGATTTCTTGCGATTGTTTACGTAATAAATATAACTATTGTGTCAGCTTATTGCAGAATAACGCTACAGCCTAGGTCCATTAATTACAGCTCGCAAATGATTGCTAATTCGACCTTCTAACCAATAATTTCACTGTCAACGGTTTAAATGACAGTTACTGTATGATTGCTTTGTTTACTTTGTAACATCGTTTGTTTTGTGAAAACATCGAGAAAATTCCATGCAGATTTGATGTTTATTTTTTTCCAGTATAGATTACATTACCTCTCAGTATGCATGGAAAAACGCTTGACTAAAGCAAAATATTCATTTAGTAACAACATAAGACATATAAATCAATGTTATTATATTATTTTTATAGCCGTTACTGACAATAAAGTCGTAGGCGAGCTTGATTCTAAGAAAATGTTTATGTTCTATTGTATTTTTAATTTATTTATTATGTAAATGTAAATAAAATCATTGGGCGTGTTGGTTTTTTAATAAAAAAATGTACATTGCTCCATATTGTTATTATTTACCTATCGTTTTTATGTATGTTCAAGAGATTGTAGCCAACAAATATCAAAAGCGTGGAAATTCATCATAGGTGCAAAGTATCGTGGAAATCGTATTTAGGTTTTATAAACGCAGTTTTATTTCTTGGTGAGATTTTATTTTCACTGTTTTTTCTCTAAAAATCCATCACTTTTCGTAAAAGAAAGTTCCTATAATCAAGCGCTAGAAAA